>JAJAGP010002940.1:0-91435 GCA_025084515.1 Ancistrus triradiatus
AGACTCAACGAGTGAATGTAAACTAGTTTATATAGTTATAGGTTAGAGAGAATGTACAGGTAGTGGGAGGATGAACAAAAGAGTACTACACACAATAGGACAGGCACATACACTTACAAATGCCATTTACAGCTTGTTACAAATAAGTATTGAAAATCGTGCACACAAACATGGGTAACCTGCACAAAAAATTCTCTAAACACACCAACCGAGTTTGAACAGTCTCTTGATTAAACATGAGCTACCTGATCTGACTGGTAACGTAGTGAGCTTTCGAGTGAATGACGGACTTTATATAGGACCAATTTATACAGTTATAGATTAAAGAGAATATACAGGTAGTGGGGGTCAAACAAAGGACTGCTACTTACAATAGGACAGGCACATACGCTTACGAAATGTAGTGAGCTTTCGAGTGAATGACAGACCTCTGCTTTTTAACTTTAACTCTCGCCTCTGCTTTTGGAGCCGCAGCATTGATTGGACCAGCTGGGCAGAAGCAGCAAAACGCACTGCACTAGAGTGCATCAAAACAATAATAATACACTGTCAGTACATAAATAAGCAATGAACATAGGAATCTGTTATAATTATGAAGAAAAATTTGGTAATAGAGTTCAGTACAGTACTGTATACTGTAAGATCATACATCAGGCAGTGCTGTACAGCTACTTTGAAGTTTCGAGTCTGTTTGTGACACCTACGTTTGGAGCTAAATGACTGATTTTTATCTCGTATTATAGTTCATTCTAATTTTTAAGACCTCAGCCATTAACGTGAACGGACGTTGATCCGATGGTCGATAAATGGCGCATACCTGTATATTATAACCTTGGCTCACAAGGTCATGTGCACACACACAGGGGAGTGTGTTCATCTGTGTAATGTACATTGCTCTGTCCAATTTATTCAGGGTGAAATACACTGCCTGGCCAAAAAAAAGGTCACTCTATAATATCTGGTTGGACTGTATTTGGCATTGATTATGGCATCAATACAAGATCTTGGGGGAAAATGAATTAAACTCTGGACAGAAGCTTGTCACAACATTTATTTCTGTCCATAGTTTAATTAATTTTTCCCCAAGATCTTGTATTGATGATGGGAGATTTGGACCCCTGAGCAAAGTCTCCTCCAGCACATCCCAAAGATTCTCAGTGGGGTTCAGGTCTGGACTCTGTAGTGGCCAATCCATGTGTGAAAATGATGTCTCACGCTCCCTGAACCACTCTTTCACAGTTTGATCCTTCTGAAACAGATGAACAACTTTTCCACGACCACAGGATGTATCTTTCGACATGGTTATTTAACAAATGAGAAGCTACTCACTGCATCAGTTAGGGTTAAAGAACTTGTTGCCAGCTGAAACATAATCACCCATGCAGTAATTATCTGATGGGAGGCTCTTTTTTTAACTATTTAACTATTTGCTTAGTTAAATCCAAGTGGTGACCTTTTTTGGCCAGGCCGTGTATTACTACTACTACCACTTTATTAACATTAACGTTCTAAAAATCAAGACAAATCAGTTCAAAGTGCGATGAGGCTAAAGAAGCTAACAAATACAGAATGCAGTACAGAAGTCCAGTCAACAGTTTAGCACTGCACTAAGCTCATAACAACACATTGTTATAATTGCTGTGATCACGAGAAGCCTTTTTCACTGTTTCTTCTTGCTAGCTAACTTAACATTTCGCTAGCTAACATACAGAAAGCTGGCCTGACAGAAAATAAGTTAGCTAATGCTATTGAATGAAAGGATGAAATAAAGTGAATCATGTGCCTACACTAAATCATCAAAACATTTGCCTTTCTAACATTACATTCTGAAATTTAAATGAAGTCTAACAATTCTCAGTTGTCTTTACACGTTACAGCCCCCAATATCATAGTCAAAAATCTGTGAAAGTGACTCTGATCAGTTATAACAGTTTAAAAAATACCTGGTTTGGATAAGTGGTCAACACCACACAGAGATCAAGCAAAGCAAGCTTCATGGTAGATCATGACTGAACATGGTACCCAACGTTTGAATGAGCATCTACCTGCTACAAACTATCTGTAAATGTGTCAGAGATACCTAAGCCATTATAACATGCTAAAACGTTTTTAACTTACGGAAATTCACAATAAGTCTAAAACTTACAACCGAGTATGTTAAAGCCATAACACTTAACCAGATGATTTGATGGACCTAATACTTTTGTTTGATGGAAGCCAATAATGCATTGATAGACAGTATTACAAACAACACAGAAGATCAGCCAGATAAAACAGAGACTCCACAAGTGAATGTGAACCGGTTTATATAGTTATAGGTTAGAGAGAGTATACAGGTAGTGTGGGGTCAAACAAAGGAGTACTACTTTCAATAGGACAGGCACATACAGTTACGAAAGGCATTTACTTATTCGTTACATGATACTGTGGTAGCCTAGCGGGTAAGGACTATGGACCAGAAGGTTCAGGGTTCATATCCCACCTCTGCTAAGCTGCCATGTCCTTGAGCGATACACTTTACCCACAACTGCTTGGGCTGTAAGGCTGCTAAATGCCTAGATGTAGATGTGCAAATAAGAAGCGGAAAGCCATCCATACAAACAAGTAACTTGCACAAAAAAGTCTCTAAACACATCAACCGAGTTTGAAGTAAGTCTCTGGTATAAAACGTGAGCTAACGGTAAGGTAGTTACACACAAACACACATATGAATGATGGACTTCTGCTCTTTAACTCCCACCTCTGCTCGTGGATCCACAGCGTTTATTGTCTGTTTAAGTGACCCAGTGTTCACTGCTGCAACGTCCAGAGTTAAAAGACAGATCTTAACTCCCTATTATAAATTATTATAATTTTTAAGAATTCTGCCATTAAAGGGAACGGACGTTGGTTGTTAAACGGCAGATACAGTGGTGCTTGAAAGTTTGTGAACCCTTTAGAATTTTCTAGATTTCTGCATAAATGTGACCTAAAACATCATCAGATTTTCACGCAAGTCCTAAAAGTAGATAAAGAGAACCCAGTTAAACAAATGAGACAAAAATATTATACTTGGACATTTAATTATTGAGGGAAATGATTCAATATTACATATTAGTGAGTTGCAAAAGTATGTGAACCTCTAGGATTAGCAGTTAATTTGAGGGTGAAATTAGAGTCAGGTGTTTTCAATCAGTGGGATGACAATCAGGCGTGAGTGGGCACCCTGTTTTATTTAAAGAACAGGGATCTATCAAAGTCTGCTCTTCACAACACATGTTTGTGGAAATGTATCATGGCACGAACAAACGAGATTTCTGAGGACCTCAGAAAAAGAGTTGTTGATGCTCATTAGGCTGGAAAAGGTTATAAAATCAAATTTAAAGAGTTTGGACTCCACCAATCCACAGTCCGACAGATTGTTTACAAAAGGAGGAAATTCAAGACCATTGCTACCAAAGATCACTCCAAGAGCACGGCGTGTAATAGTTGGCGAGGTCACAAAGGACCCCAGGGTAACTTCTAAGCAACTGAAGGCCTCTCTCACATTGGCTAATGTTAATGTTCATGAGTCTACCATCAGAAGAACACTGAACAACAATGGTGTGCATGGCAGGGTTGCAAGGAGAAAGCCACTGCTCTCCAAAAAGAACATTGCTGCTCGTCTGCAGTTTGCTAAAGATCATGTGGACAAGCCAAAAGGCTACTGGAAGAATGTTTTTTGGACGGACCAAATAGAACTTTTTGGTTTAAAAGAAAAGCATGTTTTGCTGCATCTGGGCCAGGACAGCTTGCCATCATGGATGGAACAATGAATTCTCAGTGAATCCTATAGGAAAATGTCTGGACGTCTGTCCATGAACTGAATCTCAAGAGAAGGTGGGTCATGCAGCAAGACAACGACCCTAAGCACACAAGTTGCTCCACCAAAGAATGGTTAAAGAAGAATAAAGTTAATGTTTGGAATGGCCAAGTCAAAGTCCTGACCTTAATAAAATCGAAATGTTGTGGAGGGACCTGAAGCGAGCAGTTAATGTGAGGAAACCCACCAACATCCCAGAGCTGAAGCTGTTCTGTATGGAGGAATGGGCTAAAATTCCTCCAAGCCGGTGTGCAGGACTGATCAACAGCTACAGGAAACGTTTAGTTGCAGTTATTGCTGCACAGGGGGGTCACACCAGATACTGAAAGCAAAGGGTCACATACTTTTGCCACCCACTAATATGTAATATTGGATAATATTCCTCAATAAATAAATGACCAAGTATAATATTTTTGTCTCATTTGTTTAACTGGGTTCTCTTTATCTCTTTATCTTGTGTGAAAATCTGATGATGTTTTACGTCATATTTATGCAGAAAAATAGAAACTTTCAAGCACCACTGTACCTCTGTATTAAAAGCTTCGCCCACACCTTCATATTCACACACACAGGGATTTGTCTTCGACTATGTAATGCAATGTACAATTACTACTACTATCACTTATAATTACTTTCACTTTCAAAAATCAGCACTAAGAGCGACGAGGCTAAAGCAGCTAACAAGTACAGACACAGGAACATGACAATCACAACAACGAAAATGCAGCATCAACAAACAAATGAGCACCAGTATTATAACAATGTACAAATCACATCAATAGAAATATTTATGTGTTTATATGTGTTTTATAATCTTATTTTCATTTTATTCATTCTATTCTATGTTTATTTCGAATTTTCATGTATTTTTTTTATTCTATTTAACTAGATACAGGGCAGTCGTTAAAAACATTTGACTGCAAGTCATACCTTGTATAGTTGTGCATGTGACAAATGAATCTGAATCTGAATCCTTTCCTGTAATTTCCTCCACTGGCTGATGGCTGGACGCTATGCCACCTCCTACTGGACTGGAGGACAAACTAAACCTCATATATTCCCGTATAGTCCATTTAGATCCGTGTTTCTCAATCCTGGTACTGGCGCCCCACCGCTCTGCACAGTTTAGTGCTTCTCCTGTTTAAACACACCCACTTTAACTCAATAACAGGCTTTTTAGTGAGCTGAGTAGTAGTGAGGTGTGTTGGGAGCAGGAAAACACTAAAACATGAAGAGCGGTGGGGCGCCAGGACCAGGATTGAGAAACACTGATTTAGAGTCACTGATTCAGTAAATCAGTTGCTTCCCAGTTCATGCCTGTGCTCCCCAGGATAGGCTCTGGAAGAGTAACAGGTTTCCATTTGTTTAATATCAGTAATGTTTAAGATTGCTCACAGTATGCCTTGTAGCTTATAAAACCCCAGCAATGTCATCCTAGGGTGCACCAGTACTGTGGTAGCCTAGTGGTTAAGGTACTGGACTATGGGCCAAATGGTCCAGGGTTCAAATCCCACCTCTGCCAAGCTGTCACTTTTGGGTCCTTAACCCACAATTGCTTGGATTTTAAGACTGTAACATTTGTAAGTTGCTCTGGATAAGGGCGTCTGCTAAATGCTGTAAATGAAATGACCAGTAGCTCGCAACTTCTTACTGCGATAAAGAAAATGAGGTTGACATCAGCAATACGATATACATCACAAGCATTGCTAAAACGTGTTTTAGGGGGACTTCTGCTTTAACTTCCTGTGCATACTGACAGTTGGAAGCTACCACACCTGCTACTGGACTGGAGGACAAACTGAACCGTTCCGAGACGACTCGATACTCACGCTTTCGCATACAGTTTTTTGTTCAATAATTACGAAAAATGATCCTACCATGTCATAAACGTTGAGGATGACGGGTTCATTGGCCATTATTTTGTCCTGAGATAGGGAGGAAGAACGTACTGTCCTTACTGAAGGGATGATGAAGGTGATGGATGGAGGTTGGATGATGCTCAGCCTTCAGTCCTGTAAAGGGAGGAGAGAGGCTGGTGTAAGCGAGGCTGGTGTTAGGAGGTAGCTACAGGAGGAGATGTCGCCTTCCGTCTTCCTCATTGGTCTTGCGGAGACGGGACAGGCACTTGCGAGGTCCGGCTGAGCGCTAATAATTCAGACATCGCGATCTGTGCGACGGACATCATGAAGGGGAGGAAAGCAGGCAGAAGAATTGTCGGTCCACTTCTGTATAGATGAATGGATGGCTGAGGTCCAGCAACGAGAGACAGGAGAGAGAGAGAGAGAGAGAGAGAGAGAGAGAGAGAGAGAGAGAGAGAGAGAGAGAGAGAGAGATGGATCTACTGCAGCATCGTGTGAGTCAGCAGGCTGAGATTTCCAGGCGCACTGCGTGTAAGTGTTCAGCCGATGAAGATGATGATGATGATGATGCTACAGTACGGGGTGATGCGCGCTCCATCTGCGGCTCCTCTCTCTCTTTGAATTTACAAAACGCAAAAGCAAACACGGTTGAAAAATGACGTCACCACGCTGACGGGACGGAGACGAGCGCGCTAGTCGCGTGTCACGCGTCGGACCTAACGAACGACAGATGCGCGCGCGACCAGAATGCGAGGAGCGAGCGTAGATGACGTCATGATATGCGTCTCCCAGACGCCTCAAAAATCGCAAACGCTACAAAACAGATCCACGTGTTAAATAGAAATGTATTATTCCGCTTGGGTTCGGTTTAAGCACAATAAACAAAGTAATAAAATAGGCTATATATAATAACCCAGGTTCTATAATTTGCTCATGTGGACGTACAAAAGTACGTGTGACTAAATTAAAGTAAAAAAATTAACATTCCTTTAAAAAGCTTTTCTAACTCAGTTTTTGAAACAGGATGTCTTTTGAGGGCAAGAGGTTCACATCCATGGCACTGATGGTACATGATGGCTTGTACTACAGCTACATGAATCATCCTTAGCTAAAACCACAGCAAAACAGAGTTAAAATATATTCAAATTAGTTTGGAATTTGTGCAGCTAAATCACTCCTAACTAGACATGGTAATATTCAGTAGACTAAACCATGATATTGATGCAGAAGACCTGCAGACTCCATACAGAAAGAACCTAGACTGCTCCACCTGGGATCGAACCCAGGACCTTCTTGCTGTGAGGTGACATCATGCTGCCCAAATGGGAATGTGTAACTACCAAGAAATATGGGACAATTCTTCTTCCATGCCCTCTCTATTCATCGTCATACCTCACAGAACTGGGAGATTTTCTTACTGAATAAAGATCCAACATCCCAACACAACCCATTCAGCATATATGGGATATGATGAATGGCTACTAAAGGTATTTTTAAATCATGTGCCATCTCTAAACCTTAGTAGTTCCTTCATAGTAACATGTTCTCACTGGGTTCTCCTGGTTTTTCCACCACTGTATAAATAAGGCTTTAAAAGGATTGTACCAAAAGATTCATACAGCGCTACATATTTTGTGTGTGTATTGGGGGTGTGGATTCTTTTATCGAAATGACTGAGGATGATCAAACAAATGCTAAACGAATGTGTGCTTAGTAGAAGCGTGGTACAGTGTGTGTGTGTGTGTGAGGGAGAGAGAATTACTGGCTACAAGAGATCCATAATGAGGGCAAGATAATGGATGACAAATCTCAGTTAGTGCAGTGCAACAAGGTACAAGGTACAAAGACACACATACACATGCAAGCTTATGGTATACACAAATGGATCCTCCACTGCTCTCACCCCCACTATGCAATTTACAGAATATTGATTTCTGAAAGATGCTGACTGCAACACACACGCACACACACACAATTTATCAGGAAGTCAGTGTTGCTCAACCCTCTTTTGGTTGGTAGGACTGCATTCAGGTTGCTCACCACTGATGGAGTGAGGTTAGAAGAGAAATAATGGTGCTTTCAAATGTTCCTTCAATATAAGAAATACCTTTTTTTTAGTGCTTAGAGTGGCTATGGTATTGAGGCAACCACTAGTGCATCATCAGCCAATGCTCACTGAAGCTCAATATATGAAGAAACCACTTTAGCGTATCATGCTCTCCTGCTGACATTACAATTGTTATGTATGTACAGGGGCAAAAAAGTATTTTAGTCCAGCCACTGATTGTGCAAGTTCTCCTACTTAGAAAAGATGAGAGAGGTCTGTCAATTTTCATTATAGGTAGAATTCCAGTATTAGAGACAAAATGAGAAAAAAAAAAATACAGGAAATCACATTGTAGGATTTTTAAAGAAATTTTAATTGTAACTCATGGTCGAAAATAAGTATTTGGTCAGCCACAAACAAGCAAGATTTCTGGCTCTCACAGACCTGTAACTTCTTCTTTAAGAAGCTCTTCTGTCCTCCACTGGTTACCTGTATTAATAGCACCTGTTTGACCTCGTTATCTGTATAAAAGACACCTTTCCACAGCCTCAAACTGTCAGACTCCAAACTCAACCATGGCCAAGACCAAAGAGCTGTCGAAGGACACCAGGAAGAAAATTGTAAACCTGCACCAGCCTGTGAAGAGTGAATCTACAATATTCAAGCATGTTGGTGTGAATAAATCAACTGTGGGAGCAATTGTAAGAAAATGGAAGACATACAAGACCCCTGATAATCTCCCTCGATCTGGGGCCCCATGCAAGATCTCATCCCGTGGGGTCAAAATGATCATGTGAACGGTGAGCAAAAATCCCAGAATCACACGGAGGGACCTGATGAATGACCTGCAGAGAGCTGGGACCAAAGTAACAAAGGCTACCATCAGTAACACACTATGCCGAGAGGGACTCAGGTCCTGCAGTGCCAGGCGTGTCCCCCTGCTTATGATGAAATATTACAGACCTCTCTCATCTTTCTAAGGAGGAGAACTTGTACAATCAGTGGCTGACTAAATACTTTTTTGCCCCACTGTACCACATTCAGTAGATATCATTATCCAAAGCGACTTACAATTGAGCTGAGCAGTTAAGGGTTTTCACCAGAGTTAATTTGAACTTTTTACACAAAACGCACTACAATGGCATTCAAATGCCTCTTCACTCAAACAATTCAGACATCACATAAGCCATTTGAATTGTTTATAGCTCTGTTCCACTGAACCTTGTCTCACTATACTTCACACTGACATGATTACTGTAGCGAATTAATGCTACACCTATACTTAACCTCAGTGTTTTGTCTCTTTTGGTTTTTCAAATAAAACTTGCCATTTTCATGAAGAAAGAAAACTTGAGAAAAAAATATGTAGTCAAGTCCTCACTGTGTTTATTAATGCTGTTTCTACCAGCAGCTTTTCTCTCATATATCATTTTTCATCTAGCACCTTCCCATACTGATGCAAGATTTTACCCTGTACCTTCCCTCACTAATGTTAGCTTTCTCCCAGCAACTTTCTTCTCTAATGCTAGTTTTTAGCCAGTACCTACACTACACAACCTCTCTAATGATTTTTTTAAAACTAGTGCCCATCTTCATTAATGCTAGCTTTCTCCCAGCAACATAGTCTCTAATGCTAGATTTTTGCAAAGTACCTTTCCTCACTAAGGCTAACCTTCTCCCAAATAACTGCTTCTCTAATACTAGTTGTTACCAACTACATTTCCTCACTAATGCAACCGTCCTTTCTATTGCTAGTTTTGACCAAGTATGTATCCTCACCAACACTAGCATTCTCCCAGCAACTTAAATTATATTTTACAAAGCACTTTTCCACACTAATGCTAGCTTCCTCCCAGAAACTTATTCTGTAATGAGTTTTTACCCAGTATCTACCATCGCTAATGCTAGCTTTCTCCAAGTAACTTTCTTCTCTAATACTAGTTTTCACCCAGTAGCTTTTCTCAAAAATTCTAGCTTTTTCCAGCAAATTTCTTTTCTAATACTAGTTTTTACACAGTACATATCACTACTAATGCTAGCTTTCTCCCAGCAACTTTCTTCTCTAATGCTAGCTTATCAAGTACCCTCACTAATAATAGCTTTCTCCCAGCAATTCTTCTCTAATGCTACTTTCTACCAAGCTTTTTAGCTTTCTCCCAGTAGCTTTTCTAAGGCTAGTTTTACCCTTTACCTATCATCACTAATGCTAGCTTTCCCCAGCAACTTCGTCTCTAATACTGTTTTTTACCAAGTACGTTTCCTCATAAATGTTAGTTTTTAACGCTAGTGCTATCCTCATTAACATTAACTTTCTCCCTGCAACTTTCTTCTCCAATTATAGTTTTTACAAAGCAGTTTTTCCTCACTAATGCTAGCTTTCTCCCAGAAACGTATTCTGTAATGCCAATTGTTATCCAGTACCTATCACCACTAATGCTAGCTTTCTCCCAGAAAATTTCTTCATAGTTTTTACCAAGTACCTTTCCTCAGCAATGATGGCTTATAGTAAGCACCTTTCTTCACTAATTCTACTGCCACTAATCCCCATATTTGAAAATTAAGCTTTTACCTGGAATTCATCAGGCTCCATCTCTTAGCACCAACTACAATTTGAACAGATTTACAACATGCTCATTTACTACTTTATATGGTTTCTACAAGTATGTACTCCCACAGTGAGGCTAGGGCAATCATTGTTTATTTACAACATCAAACTCAAAGTGCACTTTGACACATTCACTTTACTATCAAACCACTGCAAAGAACAGCATGTGAGACACATTACACTCTGCATTTGAAGTGTCCATTTTTCCCATTTCAGCCTTCCAGAACGTGTGTGAACTATTGATATTAATATTTATCAGGTGTGCTTAAAATCCTTAAGAGCAGAGTGGATAGAATTAGGCAATGAGCTGCACTTGCACATGTCAGAGAGCAGGGGGCACTACTAAATCAATAACACAGATTGTTAGGTTTAACCTCTGAGAACACTGGTGCACATCATTTTCCTCATCTGGGCAGCAGTTGATTTTGCTTCACTTGTAGGCACCTTTAGGACAATGAACATGGAAAATAAATGATACACAACGTTTTGACAAGAAAAAAAAAAGAACAAAAAAAGAAGAGCCCCTTGCTGTGTAAGGACCACACTGAAATCCGTTTTTGGTGATGTCAAGCTGGATACAGTTTCTGATTTTCAAGCAGCTATTTGGTCATGTGATTTAAACAGCCCATCAGCCAGGGTATTTCACCATGACCAACCAAGATACCAGTTTAGCACAGCGCACATTGCCAATTGCCTAATTCGCTACATGTACAGTAACCCAGCAATACAATTTCCATACAGTTACCAAACTATGTTCTGAGAAAAGCCACCCAAGCTTCAAGTTACAGTCTTATACTATTACTAACTACTTCATATTAACTTTTTCGTTTATTTTATATGGCAGTATCAAAGTGTCAGGAATCAGATACAAACATTTGATTATTTTCCAGCTTCAGCTGAGCATGAGAAATGTAGACAGGCTGTATTTAAGGCAGTTGGGAAAGGGTGGAAACCAACAGATTGACACTCCATTTGGAAGGTGTACTGGAAGAACGGCTTTTCTTTCATCCAACATTAAACATCACCTGGAGTTCACTCGAAGCTAGTAGAGTCAGGATCCATGGACAGATTGGCAAACAAATGCTCAAGGTAAAATATAACCTAATCCCAACTGTTAAATACGACAGAGGATCTGTGATATTGTCCGTTTTCCCGCCCAAGGTCATGGGAACCTCATTAGGACACACAGCATCATGGACTGCAAGAAGCACCAGGAGACTTAAAAAGAAAGTGAGGATGTATCCACAGAGAAGCTACAACTGGATTATGGTTGGATTTTCCATCTTTCCAGCATTAAGTGAACCCAGGAAAGGATTCTTGGCACAAGCATTTTGATGACTAAGCTTGTTTTGCTTGTTATGGATTACACTCCCCAGGATGGTTTAGAAGGGAAAACCTGTGGGCGTCACCTCCTATTGCTTCTGTTGTAATTTATTACCTGTGCTTGAGGCTACTTTATACAGACTTGTTCCAAGATCATGTTTGACTAAACAAGACGGGCACAGTGCTAAACGGTTGGCTGTAGGCTGATTAACTATATTTTGCACCATGGACTATATGTGTACATTTAATTTTTGGCTAAACCTTCCTTCACAATAAATCACAGTATGATTAATGAGTACTGGTAGTACTTGTTGCCGTAACAATCATCTCCTTGAAAGTTGCGGTCCATTTTCGTCTTGATTAATGATGCATTGAAATAAGAGTCTTGCTAGGATGTATTCAGTCTGTATAGGACTTATTTACACCATCTTGCGGTACGAAAAGAGCTATGGATCACAAAGAAAATCAGTCATTTCGGCACCTCTGTCTAATCGAAACCTTCAAAGTGGTATATGGCACAGGAACATGGCTGTGTGTTTGATTATCAATGCATATCTAGCTAAACCTCACAGAATATTAATATTATTCTGTTCAATTAATTATACGCAGAGACTACTTAAATGAGGCGTCATTCTATGAATGGCGCATTCATTTATATAACCTAGACGTCCCAGCAGTTAAAGGAGGGATTGATTATTCTCATCTATGCGACCTGTCCGTCCCACTCTAGTAAATCGAAATGACTTTAAAGCAGCTACCCTTCCTTTCCTGCATCAACTACTTTCTCTGCATACATGACTAAATTTGCACTCGTCCTCATTAGTAACCCAATGAAACCTTTGCTATTCTGTAGCTTCATCTTTTTCAAACTTTTGGCCCTTAGCAAAAAAAAAGTTCATATAGTTCATTGCACTTAAAATGTGTGATGTCTTGGGAAGGTCCTGGCTCGATTGTAGATGACATACACCGATAGAGCAACTGCTAAAACAACAACAGGCACCGCCAGAAATGAAAAGGACCAGGAGTCTTCTCCATCAGGACGCGGGTTTACAGGACCGTTGGTGTTGTGTGCAGGCTGCAAGAGAGCAAATACACAGTACAGTTACACCAAAACATAAAAAGGCAGACAGACACATGGTTTAGCTCCAGCATGCCTTCCTGACCTTTAAAGCATCACAACCCATGCCATGCATTTAGGATCAATTACTGCTCAGTTATAGGAAGATTTATTCCCCCATGGTTTTCTTCCCCACTTATCATGGCCAGGGTCACTGAGATGAGCAGGTACCCTTAAAAAAATGGTAGCTATCACAGGGCTTGGTATAGCACTGAGAAATGTTCCCGTGCATCTGAACAGCCTCCTTTCATCTGTGACGCCACAACACAGGAAACAGAACCGGAAGTTTTTAATTGTTATGAAAATGAAGTAAAGAAAGCAGAAAGTACTTTTGAAAATAAAGTTTCCGGCATCAGTCAATGACAACATGTTCCGTTTGAGCTGCTGCAGATAAACAGTTAAAATGCCGGCTGTGTAGCATTGTTTCATGCTATCTAGAGACATTAAACAAGCAACTAACCCTTTCGGTTTCACGTTTCCACTGTTACAAAAATGCAAGCTTCTGTTTTGATCACTATCACTATTTTTTGTGCATTCCACATTCACCCAGCTTCACAAATACACTGAAAATGACTTTTTCAGACGTCACAACTTCCAAAAGCACCGAGTTTGTTTACATGCACTAAATAATCAGGTAACTACAGAAATCTAAATTTTGTCAGTAATCCGATTGACGAGTATACATGCACTTGAGTAATCAGATAATGGGAAACCTCCGGGTTTATATGACTCAGGCAGTAATCGAATTTTGACAAACCTAGTACTTCAATATTAATTAATCAAATTACTCATATATACTGCGTTTCAGAGCCTTCACACAAAGTTTGATAGCTGTTTCGCTGCCTTTAATTCCAGTGCTGCCAGATCCAGCGAGGATAAAACGCTAGTAGAGTCAATGGAAAAACAGGCCAAAAAGGCAAGTCGTTAGAAATACGTGGACCTGGCAACCATAAGGAAACACTCGTGCACATGTGCAGACTGAAAACACCAAACACCAATTATTCAAGTGGTCATGTATGGTGTATAGAGGACAACTTGAATAATCAGATACCTTCAGAAATCCGACTATGATCATATTAAGTGCATGCAAACTCACTCATTGTTAACAACCTCCAAATAAAGGAACAAGGTGTGCTAAAACAATTCAGAAAGCAGAACTATAAAAAAAAGACCTTACTGCATTTCACCCATCACTCGAACACTGTGCTGGGAAACTTGTCCCCATCTATACAAACATCATCAATGCATAGTGCCAGACTGCTTTAAACGTAGCAGTGATTATGGGCCTGTAGCACTTACATCAGTGATAACAAAAACATTTGAATATCTCACTCTCAAACATCTGAAGTCTATCACAGCTTCAGATTTACATACAGAGAAAACAGATCGGGGGATAAACATAGGCCTTCACTATAGTGGTGCTTGAAAGTTTGTGAACCCTTTTCTATTTTAATTTTCTATATTTCTGCATAAATATGACCTAAAACATCATCAGATTTTCATACAAGTCCTGAAAGTAGATAAAGAGAACCCAGTTAAACAAATGAGACAAAAATATTATACTTGGTCATTTATTTATTGAGGAAAATGATCCAATATTACATATTAGTGAGTGGCAAAAGTATGTGACCCTTTGCTTTCAGTATCTGGTGTGTGACCCCCCTGTACAGCAATAACTGCAACTAAATATTTCCTGTAACTGTTGATCAGTCCTGCACACCGGCTTGGAGGAATTTTAGCACATTCCTCCATACAGAACAGCTTCAACTCTGGGATGTTGGTGGGCTTCCTCACATTAGCTGCTCGCTTCAGGTCCTTCCACAACATTTTGACTGGATTAATGTCAGGACTTTGACTTGGCCATTCTAAAACATTAACTTTATTCTTTTTTAACCATTCTTCGGTAGAACGGCTTGTGTGCTTAGGGTCGTTGTCTTGCTGCATGACCCACCTTCTCTTGAGATTCTGTTCATGGACAGATGTCCTGACATTTTCCTTTAGAATTCTCTGATATAATTCAGAATTTATTGTTCTATCAATGATGGCAAGCCGTCCTGGCCCAGATACAGCAAAACAGGCCCAAACCATGATACTACCACCACCATGTTTCACAGATGGGATAAGGTTCCTATGCTGGAATGCAGTGTTTTCCTTTCTCCAAACATAACGCTTTTCTTTTAAAACTAAAAAGTTCTATTTTGGTGTCATCCGCCCACAAAACATTCTTCCAATAGCCTTCTGGCTTGTCCACGTGATCCTCAGCAAACCGCAGATGAGCAGCAATGTTCTTTTTGGAGAGCAGTGGCTTTCTCCTTGCAACCCTGCCATGCACACCATTGTTGTTCAGTGTTCTTCTGATGGTGGAATCATGAACATTAACATCAGCCAATGTGAGAGAGGCCTTCAGTTGCTTAGAAGTTACCCTGGGGTCCTTTGTGACCTCGCCAACTATTACACGCCTTGCTCTTGGAGTGAACTTTGTTGGTCGACCACTCCTAGGGAGGGTAACAATGGTCTTGAATTTCCTCCATTTGTACACAATCTGTCTGACTGTGGATTGGTGGAGTCCAAACTCTTTAGAGATGGTTTTGAAACCTTTTCCAGCCTGATGAGCATCAACAACTGTTTTTCTGAGGTCCTCAGAAATCTTCCTTTGTTCGTGCCATGATACACTTCCACAAACATGTGTTGTGAAGAGCAGACACTGACAGATCCCTGATCTTTAAATAAAACAGGGTGCCCACTCACACCTGATTGTCATCCCATTGATTGAAATCACCTGACTCTAATTTCACCTTTAACTGCTAATCCTAGAGGTTCACATACTTTTGCCAATCACTAATACTGGATCATTTTCCTCAATAAATAAATGACCAAGTACAAAATTTTGGCTCATTTGTTTAATTTGGTTCTCTTTATCTACTTTTAGAACTTGTGTGAAAATCTGATGATGTTCTAGGTCATATTTATACAGAAATATAGAAAATTCTAAAGGGTTCACGAACTTTCAAGCACCACTGTTAGTCCTATAGGATGTGAAAGTTAAAGTCCAAAACTGTGGAAATGATAACAGACTTCTGCAAACACTCCACTACACACTTCTGTTTAGTAACCAGAAACACAGCAATAAACATCATGGAATCCTATACATTCCTTGGTAGCGTTATCACGAGCTAGCACGAGAACGTAAGCTCTCATTTCAGATGTCACAATCTAACTTCAGTTTTGGAGGGGATACTAAACAATTCCTGAGGGGGACACCAAATGTATATATGGGGCTATAAGTAATACCAAAAACGACACCTCTCTAACACCATAACAGCTCAACTTCACACAACAAATACTTTCTATACAGCTACCACTGAAAGTGTCATTTCTTCCTTCTTTCCAGTTTGGTTCAGTTCTACAATCCAAAAAACAGCTGCAACGAATCATCAAACATGCTAAGAAAGTTACTGATTCCAACCTCCCATCACTTGGTGAGTTGCATACAATCTCTCTCACCCTGGACAAAACCTGTTACACAAGCTTTCCCTCGAAAACGCCTCAAGGCTCTCAAACCCTCAACAAACAGATGCCTAAATGGTTTATTTCCAAGTGCCATTTCCCTTTTAATCCAGCATCACTCTATTCCAGAAAACACATGCGTTTGCATAGACAGCACTGTAAATTAAGACCCATCAGCTTTTTGCACTGCTTATTTAATGTTTACACTTCTTGGACACATCTTATAAAAGTAACTTTTTCCTGTCCTTCTGTCTCGTATATCCATGTCGTCATTGTGGCTTATTCAGCCAATGACTGTAAGTGTCAATATTTGTATTGTAATGTCAGTGAGGAGCAGTTTCCAACATCCCAGAAAAAACAGACATCTGACCAGCACGGGCGAATAAGAAGATTCTGAAATCCGCCGGAATTTCAATAACAATAACTTAATAGAACAATATATAGCTGATAAGTACTTCGATTTCTTAATGCCAGTTTGGCCAGTGGAAACTGCAAGCAGGAAACATCTTTTTATAGCTTCTCTTGCTTTAGAGAGTCGATTATCTTTATCTTCATAACCTCAGTCAGTCTCAAAACCAAATCAAATAGAAACCTAAACAGTTTAAGTACCATTTCCCTTTTAAACCAGCATCACTCCATTTTGAATTTGCATTGCTTCCCCAGGCTTTGTTTGCTATCTGCTTTCATCAGGCTGGACCAGAGAGCAGGCACAGTCTGTATCAGTCAAAAAATGCAGTCTATTTTTTCTCTGGTCAAAAAGTGCATGTTCAATTTCTAGCTGGAAGAGGAATAAAGACCAAAACCTCCAGTATCCAAAATTTTAGCCATGGTTCAGCAAGTTTGCAATTACAGTCTAACGTCGTCATCACGCCACCTGTGATGGCAGAACAGATTTCCCTCCATGCATTTTACCTCGACCTGGTCGCCAACCTCGGCTCTCGCCCTCATTATTCTTGAAATGTTACAAATTTCAAGTGGGTAGCCTAGTGGGTAAGGTACTGGACCATGGACCAAAAGGTCCAGGGTTCAAATCCCACCTCTGCCAAGCTGCCACTGTTGGGTCCTTGAGCAAGGCCCTTAACCCACAATTGCTTGGATTGTAAGATTATATCAATTGTAAGTCGCTCTGGATAAGGGCGTCTGCTAAATGCTGTAAATGTACAAATGTCTTGCCAGCAATGAAATTCTACTCTGTTAAGCCGCCAAGTCAGACCGGTCGGTAGGTGGCACTGCCAGTGGATCTTGACCCTGCTCACTCTGCTGATGCCTCACTACTAATAGTTATTGCTCCCTTGATGTGTTAATCTTATAGTCAGTCTTTTAGTTGGCCTAAAACATACAATACGCTGATGCGCCATTTTGAGCAATCAGAACACCAGATGATGTACAGCCCCTGTCTGTTATTCACTACAAACTGGACTTAATGTGCTTCGCATCACAAAAACAATCGTCAATAACGGACTATTTCTCAAATTTGTGTAACTGCCTAGAAACAACACATCGTAAATGTGATCGCAATGATCACGCATGTAAACAACGTCTGAAGATTAGAGAATAACTGCAACAGGCCTAGTTACTGCACATAGTCAAGAATTAGGTGATGGAAAAGTAATAGTGTACACAAATACACAAAGTGTGTTTATAGTGTTCGAAATGTTAGCATAAAAATTGGCACTGACCCTCTGCATGACGCTCAGTACCACATCTTCTCCTGCTGAGCGAAACAGCTCCACCGCCTCACTGTGGCACAAGTTCTCCAGCGTCCTCCCATTTATCTACACACACACGGACATGCACACTTTTTAACTACTATAAAGTAGACATAATATTGCAACATCCAAAGAAGAAAATACATCACACTTATTAAGTAGGGGTGGAATACAAAACACAAAATATACTTTGTGCCCATATGAAACATAAACAATCACAAATATACGGCTCTAGAAAAAAATTAAGAGACCATTCCAAATTGTTTTAAAAGCAACATATCTACATGGTGGCGAAATATATTCAGAAAATGAGGCCCTCCACATGCTCACTTGATCCTCTCCCAACAGCACTAATAAAAGCAAACAACTCCGTTATTGGCCCACTCATCACTGCAATAATAAATAAATCACTGCAAACTGGCCAAGTCCCCCCAGTCCTAAAAACTGCCCTCATTCTTCCACCCCTGAAAAAACCCTCACTAGATTCTGAAAACCTGGGAAACTATAGACCGATCTACAACATGCCATTTCTCTCCAAGGTTCTGGAAAAAGTAGCTGCAGCCCAGCTTCATCACCACCTCCGTACATACAACCTGTATGAGACTTTTCAATCTGGTGTCCGTTTTGCACATAGCACAGAGACAGCCCTGCTCAGAATTACCAATGGTCTGCTGATGGCTGCTGACCAGGGCTCCTCGTCACTCCTTATACTCCTGGATCTCTCCGCCACCTTCGATACTGTAGACCATAGCATTCTGCTGCATCGACTCCACACCATGGTTGGTCTCGCTGGGACCATCCTCAAATGGTTCCAGTCATACCTCACTGACAGAGCTGAGTATGTGGCCCTGTGGCCCTGTCACCTGTGGGGTCCCTCAGGGGTCAGTGCTTGGACCAGTACTGTTTCCTGTCTACATGCTCCCCCTAGGCCACATTATCAGGAAGCATGGGTTATCATTTCACTTCTATGCAGACGACATTCAGCTGTACTTTAAAACAGATCCCGTTTCCACCCCAGTCACTTCACCAGCTCTCACTGCATGCCTGGAGGAGATTAAGGCATGGATGTCAAATAACTTTCTTCAGTTAAACAATGGCAAAACAGAAGCCATCCTCATAGGCACCCCACATCAGACCCAGTCAGTTCTCATCAGTAATATCACTGTCTCTGGCTACAGCATTCCCCTCTCTTACTCTGTCACAAATCTAGGTGTCAAATTTGACCCACACTTATCATTTGACTACCACATTCGTCGCCTTCCCAAAATTTCCTTTCTTCATCTCAAAAACATAGCAAAACTCCACCCCTTTCTCTCCCAACTCGACGCTGAAAAACTGGTCCATGCCTTTGTCTCCTCCAGGCTGGACTATTGCAATGCCCTCCTTGCCGGCATCCCTGGCAGGAGCCTACAGAAACTTTAGCAAACTCTCTACTATGGGAGACAGGGCTTTTCAAGCTGTTGCCCCACGTCTGTGGAATGCCCTCCCAGACTCCCTGAGGGCACCACAGAGCGTGGAGTCCTCTAAAAAACAACTGAAAACCTTTTTATTCAAAAAGGTCTATTAGGACATTTTTATGTATCTCTATGTTGTGTGTGTTTTTTGTTGTTTTTATCTACTTGCTTCTAAATGTTTGCCTCTGATTTTATTGCTTTTTATGCTGTAGGACTTTGAGATTTCTTTTAAATGTAAAGTGCTTTACAAATAAAATGTATTATTATTACATGTATGGCAGCAATTCTATTCCAGTATCTGATGAATTCCAACACAGACACACTTCACTCTACTTTAATGAGTTACTGATGAAATTATCAACATTAATTTACAGCATTTCGCAGACGCCCTTATACAGAGCGACTTACAAGTTATATGATCTTACATTCCAAGAAACTGTGGGTTAAGAGCCTTGCTCAAGGACCCAACTGTATTTCTGTTTTTTTTTTTTCCTTTTGTTTGCTGTCATTTTTTTTCTTCAAGCACTAAATGCTACAACATAAAACCTTTACCTCTAAATGAATCACAAACCAAGCGAGAAAAGCTCTCCAGAGGAAAATCCACTTCCATTATTTCAGCAAATGATATGTGCTGGGTTTGACTGTTCTAGAATAAATCTGCTCAAAATAGCTGTGGTAAAACCGCTCCAGGCTTAGAGAGAGAATTCTGCCTAACCAGCAGAAAACCTGCTTGTATCTTACATGGTGCATAAGTTTGTAAGGTCTGACGTTTTTATTTGTTTATGTAGTTATTGATTAACGTCACATCAGCATCATTAGCTTGTCACGACACGAGCCTAACAATACTAGTCAGACACAATTACCGCAAGGATTTTGTCTCCCTCCTGCAGGCGCCCGTCAAGCGCCGCCGCACCGTTCTCCTTGATCTTCGCCACATAGATGCTGCTGTCGTTTGACATGAACTGGTGATCGACTCCGCCCACAATGTTAAAGCCCAGACCTTCAAAGCAGACACACATTTCCTATTTTATTCAATGAAACAGTCATATCTAAACAGACAAAATAAAATATTTACACAGCTTTCATAAAGAGCATGCAATTAACAACTTGGTCTTTCTAAAGGCCTTTTGCATCAAGGATCGGACCCGAGTCCATTCTTATTTGCTCTGGTGATGGACAGACTAACAGATGAGGTCAGACAGGAATCGCCGTGGACTATGATGTTTGCAGACGACATTGTGATCTGTAGTGAGAACAGGGAACAGGTAGAAGAGAACTTGGAGAGGTGGAGGTCTAATCTGGAAAGGAGAGGAATGAACGTCAACTGCAGTAAGACAGAATACATGTGTGTAAATGAAAGGGAGGCAGGTGAAACAGTCAGGCTACAGGGATCAGTGGTCACAAAGGTCCAGGAGTTCAGGTACTTGGGATCAACTGTCCAAGGAAATGGGGAGTGTGGAAAGGAGGTAAAGAAGAAAGTACAGGCAGAATGGCGTGGGTGGAGAAGAGTGCTGTGTGACAAAAGGGTCGCAGCAAAAGTGAAAGGAAAGATTTATAAGAGAGTAGTGAGACCAGCCTTGTTGCATGGCTTAGAGACAGTGGCACTGACAAAGAGAACAGGAAGCAGAGATGGAGGGGCAGAAAATTAGATGTGAGGTTCTCTAGGGGTGTCGGAGGAGAACCAGAATTAGGAATGAGATCATCAGGGGGACAGCACAGGTTGGAAAATTGGGGGAAGACAAAATTCGAGAGGAGCCTGAGATGGTTTGGACATGTGCAGAGGAGGGATAGTGGATATATTGGTAGGAGGATGTTGGAGATGGAGCTGCCAGGCAAGAGACGGAGAGGAAGACCAAAGAGGAGTTATTTGGTTGTGGTAAATGAAGATATGCAGGGAGTTGGGGTGAGAGTAGAGGACGTGGAGGACAGGGTGAGGTGGAAACGTTTAACTCGCTGTGGTGACCCCTGATAAAAAGAGAAGCCGAAAGAATAAGTCGTCGTCTTTCTAAAGGCCTTTTCACACGAGTCTGATTTTTATGCAAGAAAAAAAGGATATGATTTTTAACGTAGTGTGACCACACCAAGTTCGAGCGTTTTTTGTCTAAACACTCTGAAAACTCCCTGTCCACTTTTGCTTTATTTAATTTCCCTTCTCTTAATGTGTCTCGCCTTGTCTTTTTCACATCGTCAACTAAAAAAAAAAGAAACAAACAAACAAAAAAAAAAGACAAGTATGTGCTTTTGTATGCAAGAACAGACTAGAATGCACTTAAATAAACAAGAAAAGTTCCATCCAGTCACTGTGAGGTTCATCACCATCATTCTTCAGTCTTGCATTTATATTCCACCAGATCTTTTCTTTAATATCCATGTTTTTATAGTCAGCGTGTTGATTGTCCTATAAGCTCTTGTCCTCTGCTACTAGCAGGATGAGCTGTTCTGCCTGACAACCGAGCTCTGATTGGTCAGCCTGATTTTAATGCATCCGAACAACGCAAAAATCAGACAAGGTTCTGATTAAAAATTTTACGCAGCGTTGCAGTCCGTCAGTTTCGAACTCCATGTGAAGTACGCCATTAATCTACACGTGTTCTTTTTCAAAACTGGACATGAGTTTTTCCGTGTGTAAAAATCAGACTAAATATGTACAGGCCTTTAGAAGTACTCAGGTTTGTCCGCATTATCATATTAAGTTTATTACTGGGCAAAGTGCACACTGCAGTAGCATGTTTTATAGGAGCAAATGGAGAAAATACTTCTTAAGCATAAAGAACACACAGGATGTAGAACACAAACATCAGATGGTATATTATTTCAGGCTATATTTCAACTTCTATTTAACCTGAAAGCTAAGCAAAGCAAAAAGAGGCTGGCCACAGTGCACAATACAGAGGCATGCAAATAAAGCGTGGTATGTAAATGTAAACTATTTACAAGACACCAGCTTGGCCAAATTAAAAGCAGTAGGACAGAACCACTGATTATTAACCATAATGTTCCTGATCACATTAAACTGATTTGCAGGGATGCACATATAGGCCCGACTGGGTGTCTGAGGGAGAGAAGTCCGGTCAACTATAACTACCAGGGAATGCTTATTCCCGAGCCCGGTGTTCCCTGGGGATGAGTTCTGAACCCCCATGCAACACCAACCAGGACAAACAGGGATTAAATGTGACCGGCGGAAATGGGGGAATTCATAACTAAATATGAGTAGTTTAAACTAGAGCTGCATGACACTGGAAAAAACTGACATTGCAATATATATTTTTCTGTGCTTTATATTGCGATATTTAAAAACATGCAGTAATTATTGCGGACGCTGCTTAAGACCTCTATGACATGTCATGAGATTGCAGAACTCTGCATTGGGCTTTTAATTTAAATCGATGAACAGAGAGTGATATGAAAGTGGAGAGTGACTATGCCAAAGAGAGAAGACAGGGAGAGGAGAGAACATCGGCGCTTCATGACTCAGAGGAAAAACAAAAAGCATAATTGCTTCAACACCAAAGCCTACCTGAGTACTGTTGCTGACCATGTGCATCCCTTTATAACCACAGTGTACCATCTACTGAGATGTACTTTCAGCAGGATAATGCTCCATGTCAGAAAGCTCAAATCATCTCAAACTGATTTCTTGAACAGGACAATGAGTTCATGGTACTCAAATGGCCTCCACAGCAACTGGGGAATGTTTCCATCACCATGTTGAAGCTATGCCACGAACAATGGAGAAGGCAAAAGTGTCTAAAGTGTATCTAGTAAAGTGTTCGTTCAGCGTATAGTCTCTTGTAAGGTTAAATTGATGTACATGGTCAAATAAAACAAGTTTTACAAGATGAAACCAGACCTTCGCCCCTCAGTAAACACACTTTCACTTTCCAGCACGGTCTACTATATTTAATCCTATTGAGGCTTACCTTGTGCTTTTGTGCACTGCTGCAACCCTGCAAACTACCACTAAAGCACCAAGATAACGCAACAATTCAGATTCATCTGACTAATTCCTGATTTTTAAGCCCTGCTGGAGGCGTTATCTGCTGGTTTTTTGCATGCCAACCTTATATGCATTGAATCATTGTGCAGCGGTTTCGCTTTGTGATATACTCAGTACATGGTAGACGGTATGACAATAAACTCATTATATAGTGACTTGATACTTTTTATTTTAGCATTGGTAGCATTATGTTAGCAACTAGAACGTAGTTTAGACAACTACGTCCAAATGACTACGGAAAGCTAACTGCTAAAAGTAACAGCGTTTAATTAAAGGTAAAGCAATAAACATCTGTTCAGTCCGTATATATTTGTACAATATGCAGAATTTTCTAGAAGCTTATGCGCGAACTGCAGACCGTGAGCTAGCTAACAGGCTAGAACATCCGAAGCCACACAAACCGCCTAGAACATCAAAAGCAATACACAGTAACAGCGCTTACCCGCTGGTCCTCGTTTCAGTCGAATCTCCATCACAGTCTTCGCGCTGTGTGCAGAGCCATTCATGGTGTTAATTACGAAGAGTTGATGAATTATAAAAGTTACATGAACATAGAAACCGAAGGTGAACGCATGAGGACGATCAGTCGCATAAAACCGCACTTCTGGCGAACCCTGTCGGCCAACAACTACGTCACGACGAAAGCAGGTTTAGCGGTCTAATTTAATTTCAGCCATGAACACGTATACAAACGCGGGTTTTAAGGTATTTCAAAAAGTATTGGCCAATTTCTGCTTTTTGTTCCGAGTTTATAAGTCGCGATATGTGCTGTTTTTGTGTTTCCGGAATCGTTTCCAACAACAAACTTTGTAGTTTCACTTTCCGCGGATTGTAGTCCAGTGGCGGTGTAAAAGAATACATGTTCCATGAGCACCCGCTTTAACGGCGTATTTAGCGCGTACAGTCCTCTCTGACGCAGAAAGTCCTTTAAATATTCAATAATTTATAACAAAAAATAACAAATACTGTAATACTCACACTAAATGCTAAGTAAAAACTAAAATGACATCGACATGCAAATTAATCAAAATTACTGACATAATATTTTTATTTTTAGAAAATAACGCTACATAGCGTCCATATTCCTAAAACAAATACTTATATAGGCTATATACAAATACATATATAGTCCTCCACAGATTCTACAAGGACAAAGGAGACTAACTGCATTAACACACATACTGATGTACAATTGAGCTCAGCAGTTGAGGGTTAAAGAGTTTGGTCTGTCGCTATTTTACCATGTTTGCCAAATGCCCACTTACTAATTTTTTTAGTTCATTCATTAGTCTACTAGGTACTAAGTATGTGATGTGAATAATATTCTTAAAATAAGCTCCAGAATTGCCATTGCTCTGATTATTGTTATTATTAGCATTAGCGTTGCTATTAAGCAAATTACAAATTGCTTAATATATTACTAAAATACCAATAGCAGCCTAGGATCAGTCCACTTCTTTCCCCTGTAGAGTTGGGAGACTTGAGTCTCACAACTTGACTTGAGTCAGACACGAGTCACTGATAAAAGACTCAACTTTATTAATAATTAATTTACTAAGAACATTCAGTTCTTAATATCAAGAATGCAATTTTTATATTTAAAAAATCAGTTTCATACCATGAATTTTTTTACAGGTAAAACACCGACTACAAATGTTTATTAGTTAAAAAAATTATTTCAAGAATTCAATTTTTGATACCAAGAACTTACCAATTTTTTAACTCAATAATGCAAATTTGTGATATCAAAAATTCTATTTTTAATATAAACAATTTTTTTTAATAAGAATTCATTTGAGATCAAGAATACAGTTTTATATCATGAAATAAGTTTTATATCAAGAATTCATTTTTATTATCAAGACTTATATTTTTGAGATCTTAAAATTGAATTATTGAAACCAAAAACAGAATCAATTCATTTTCATATCAAGAATTAAATTTTATATTAAGAATTCTGTTTTTATATCAATAATTCAATTTTATGATATCCAGAATTAATTTTTTGATATTAAGAATTTCATTTTTTATATCAAGAATCACATTTTATGATATTAAGAATTCAGTTTTTGATATTAAGAATTGAAACTGTGATATCAAGAATTCATTTTTGATATCTATAAAAAAATTTCATATCAGGAATTAAATTTTTTATATCAACAATTCATTTTGGATATCAGGAATTACATTTTATGATATCAAGAATTCAGTTTTTGATATCAAGGTTGTATCAGCTATTGATGAAAGACGGTTCTTGATACAGTGACGTCTGAGGGATCAGAGATCACGCGTCTTCAGTTTAGGCTTGTGCCCTTGGCAATTACGCACTGAAATTCCTCCAGATTTCTTGAATTGTTTAATGATATTATTCACTGTAGAGTTAGAAATATATAAATCCCTTCCAAACATTCTTTGAGGAACATTGTTTTTAAACATTTCAACAATTTTCTTACACATTTGTTGATAAACGGGAGATTCTCTGTCCATCTTTACTTCTCAAAGACTCTACCTTTTGTGGATACTGCTTTTGTGCCAAATCATGACAATAATCACCTGTTGATTCAGTTTTTTGGCTCGTGTTGCAGGCCTGAAATGCAGGAAGGGATGTTTATTAACAAATGAAATGAAGTTGACCAAAAAAAAAACCTGAAATATTGTGGGTTCATACCGTCTGCAATGAAATAAAAGTATTTTTTTCTGATTTGGGCATTGACATTGGCATTAAGCTATTCTATTCTAAATGTATGTAATCGGTAAAACGTAGTTCCATCCATTTCACAAAACAGACGACACACTTTCCAAACGTATGTTAAATATTTTATTTCAAACTCTCCAAACCGCAGTGGCTTTGGCAAATATTTCTCATTTAGACTTACCATCTGTTGAAATATGCTGAACCAAAAAAAAACACAGGTTTGCACGTGGTAACACTGTACATTAAGGATCGTATGTTAAAATAATTTATGTTAGTAAATTATTCATAACTGGCATAAATGAACATAAGACGTTAAGTAGTGACAAAACACATAATAATGTACCTAATAGGTAGATATGATGAGTATATCAGTTATTTCAAATCAAAACACTACAAAACATGCAAATTCACCACAGGTGCCCAAATGTTTGCATAAGGCTGATTAACAATAAGTGACCCTTAATGTACAGTCTTAACAACAAGTTCTCAGAAATCATATAAAGAGTTCCTATATCCAGCATGTTCAAAAAATACATTGTATAAGCCCCACTTCATTCAGCTATGACACTGTCAGTAATAACTAGTGATGGAGTAAAAGATTAGCATAGAAATATGTTTAGTGTGTACACGTTAAATAGCTGTGGTTGTATGAAATAGTGACAAATACAGTTGTGATAAAAATAGAAAGTGTATGAAACCTTTGGAATTCTATGCATTTCCGCTTGAATTCCTAATACAAAGTGGTCTGATCTTCAGTAAGTGATCAGTGTTGCTGAGGGATCGGGTGCATATCCCAAGAACACTGGGCAATCCATTTATGGTCATGTGGAGTAGCCAGTCCATTTGCTTGCATGCTTGCAAGGTGGACTGAGGTGCCTAGTGGTTAGAGTACTGGACTATGGACCAGACAATGGACCAGAAGGTCCAGGGTTCAAATTCCACAGCTGCTAAACAGCCAAAGTTGGTCCCCTGAGCAAGGCCCTTAACCCACAATTGCTTGTATTGTGAGACTACATCAACTGTAAGACGCTCTGGATAATGGCATAAATGTAAATGTTGTACCTTCAAGCTCCTGCAGATGGCGTTGCACAAGGATGATCTGGCAATACGTACCTGTTCGACTGGATTCATAGATTGAGAAGAGGTGGTACAGTGCAGAGAATGTCGCGTTCGATGTGCGGGAAAGCAAATGTTAGTGATGCCATTTGGGCATCCTCAAAGGCCATAGTGTGAAGGAAGGAGCTGAATTTGTAGGTGTATTGAAGCGTACAGTCATACGGGTCTACCAGCAGTGGCCAAAATCCCAGCCTACAGGAAGTTCTCATCAGAAATGTGGCAGAAAGATGAACCAGACAAACAAGGACTGTCAATGTCTTTCACGGCTTCCAGACAAGAAGTGCTTCTAGAAGTCAACAAAGGACCTGCCAATCAACATCTGTTTTGTGACCCACTTTCTACACATGGAATGGGACATTCTCTGCACTGTACCACCTCTTCTCAGTCTATGAATCCCATCAAACACCCCGCAGATATTTATAGCGCAATTATCTTCATGCAACGGCATCTGCACGAGCCTGAGTCACCACCCTCTTAAATACGCAAGGTGACCAAATTTTTAGGGTTCCCCAATTCTCTAATTCACTAGACCATCATCGCAGGGACCCGGATTTGAGCCCTGATAGTGCCTCCCAGCCAAGCCAGCTGTCACACAGATGCAGTGATGTCTGAGGGAGGTGAGATCATCCCCTGATGCAACTACAACAATAGAATGACATCGCATTCTTATGGATGTGCTCTGTGTTACCCTGGGACAGGCACCAGAAAACCAGGAAAAAGTGGGGTTAATATTAGAAAAGAAATAATAAAAAAACAACAACATCCATTTATTGGCAAGTCACTAGCCTAACATCATGGAGTCACGGGATCTAGTGCTGGGTCAAACAAATAATTGGCTGTGTCTGAGGGATAGGAGGCTGAAAAGTCAAGAATGCACCTACACAGCAACAGCAAACCCATCCAAGCCCTGAGTGATCAACTGGCGCCCCATGAATTACAGGATAGGTCCCAGACTCCCACCACCAGGCTTTCTGTAAGAAGCTGACTACAAGTTTACTCACATCGCTCCAACATTCAAAGAAATAAAAAAGAGAAACCATCTCATACTATATGTCATGCTGTTGATTTGTTTTAAGGCCATTAAAAGCTCAGCACTTTGCCATTTTGTCCATGGCCCATTTAGGTATACGTCCGTGCACCTGCTTGATGTGATCAGTTCACTAACTTCTTACGCATATTAATCTACAATCTGGTTTAAATATATTTAACATGCCATGCAAGGTCTGTGTTTTAGACAAATGTGTATATCAAATGTGCCGTGGTGTGATGACAGAACCGGACATTTCAAGGACGATGACGCAGCAGTTAGCTAGTGGTAGGTAGTGTGAATCAAGAGCGGATCAGCGAGGGTGTATGTCTTCCACTCTGCCACTTGCCTATATCAGTTCTAAAACGTTTAAATAAGAGTTCAAATGTGTGCTGTTTGAATGTCCATCCAGAAAGCACTGTTATAAACACTTGTCTAGTAAGACTATCTCAGAAACACTTTGTTCTAAATGATATAGGCCTCAAATATAAGGACCAGGTATAAAATGTAAGGGTATTCAAATAACCATGCGCATCTCGAGTCTATCCTGCCACCGAAACATGGATGTGTGTGTGTTAGATCATGGAAGGCGCGATGCTGTGGAGAGTCACGTCCCCAAGAACCCTCACTAGTGTGACTTGCTCCATGCCGCCTACTCGGTGTTCATACTCCAGAAGATGGACGCCGTCGATGGCCACCTTATACACATCTTCTTCCACCAGTATCTTCAACTGAGAGTGCACACAGAACCAAAAACATGCGCAAATAAATATGGGTATGGCATTTTACGCTGTATTTTCCTCAAACTATGCACTACCAGTTTGGCTCCGTAAGTTTTGTAACAACATTCACAGACAGAATGACATCCCCTTGACTAAGGTCCTTTCCTAAATACAGAATAGCATTGCACATAGTCTTTGTCTCCAAATCAGTGGCAACCAAATCTTTAGGCCAAATTTATCAGGCTTTGTTGCGATGTATTGCAGGAAAGGACCTTGGTAAGAAACAGCTGTTTGTCAACAGGAACACAGATTTTACATAACAAAAGTTGGCTGATAGCCCTAAGGCATGGCCTTAGAACCGAGAAATTTGCAGTCATGCCTATTAGGAGTCACGCTGACCCAACGTGACGCTAGAGGTCAGCGTTGACTCATTCTACGGCGTGTGCGATCGCGCAGGCGGCAGCCCAAATAGCGACACCTGTTGGTGGGGCTATTTAAGTACACCTTTGAGTCGCATCCTCGAAATCCTTGGCCCTCACATGGCTTCATTCAGAGCACTTTTCATTGACTAAAGACAGAGGTAGCTGGCAGTTCATAGCTCGCCTGCAATGGGCAGTCAGGAGGCTGCCCGGTAACCGGTAGGGCCTAGTTTTAGTATAGGGCAAGCTATACTAGTGCTCCCGGTTGCCACTCTTCCTCTGCGATCTTTTGCTCGCTCGCTGCTGCGGAGCGCACCCCACCTCCTCCCTCTCGCGCCATCGCCCTCCCTCCTTCGTGATCGGGGGAGATAATGGTCCCTTGCAATCATGCTTGAAAAGGACGCTGTGCAACTTTCAGCCTCATCCTTTTCGACCCCTGCGCTGCGGTCATTTGCACCAACCCCTGCACCACGGTCAGTTTCATTGACCTCGATGCCAAAGTCATTGGCGTCGGTTCGCCCAGTCAGGCGACTCGTGCCAATCTTTCTCATTGGCGTTGTTGGGCCTAGCTCCATTCCTGAGCCGCCAGCGCAGCGCTCCACCCCTGAGCCACCATCGCCGAGCTCCGCCCCAAGCTGCCAGTGCCAAGCTCCGACCCTGAGCCGCCAGCACCGAGCTCCGCCCTTGAGCCACCGGCAATGAGCTCCGTCCTTGAGCCACCAGCACCGAGCTCCACCCTTGAGCCGCCGGCAACGAGCTCCGTCCTTGAGCCACCAGCACCGAGCTCCGCCCTTGAGTCGCCGGCACCGAGCTCCGCCTTTGAGCCGCCGGCACCGAGCTCCACCCCTGAGCCGCTCGTGACTTGTCCTGCCCTACCCTCCCAGTTGGCCCCTATTTCAAGGTGCGTCCTGCCTACTGGTGCCTCGCCGGACGCCATACGCTTAAATGTGAGCGTGTTAAACACACTAGGGGAGTTTTTGGTCGCACTTAGGGGCGTCAGGACGTCGCCCCTTGGCTCATGACGCTAGAGGTCAGCGTTGACTCATTTTGTGGCGTGTGCATGCTCGCGCATGCACAAGCCTTTGTTTGGCGCACAAGTGGCGACACCTGTTGGTGGGACTATTTAAGTACACCTTTGAGCCAACACAGGAGTCGCGTCCTTTTAGTTTAGAGCAAGTTATACTAGCGCTACCGGTTGCCACTCTTCCTCGGCGGTCTTGGCTCGCTTGCTGCTGCAGAGTGCACCCTGCCTTCTCCCTCTCGCGCCGTCGCCCTACCTCCTTCGTGATTGGGGGAAATAACGCTCCCCTTGCAATCGTGCTTGAAAAGAACGCTATTCTGCTTTCAGCCTCGTCCTTTTCATTTCCGCGTCTGTGCTACGGTTCCATAACCCGTGGCAGTCCCCATGGCACACTTTCGCAGCACTCAGCTCGGATTCCGCTGCTTTGTGCATGCGCGGACCCGTACCCCATCTGCGTAGAGGAGCCACATCATAAGTGTATCTTTGCATAGGGGTGTGGTATGCTTACGGCATACGTTTTTGTTTGGGTTTTTTGTACTTTTCTTCAGTGGCTGAGTGGCACTCTGGGTTTATATGGTGTCAACCCAGACAAAATCTGTTGCTACAAAAAATGTGATTTCAGTATTTTTGAATAATTTGGAATCATAAGCATTCTGATGCTCTACATCAGTGTTTCTCAATCCTGGTCCTGGCGCACCACCGCTCTGCATGTTTTAGTGTTTTCCTGCTCCCAACACACCTGATCCAACTAGTCAGCTCACTAAAAAGCCTGTTACTAAGTTAAAGTTGGTGTGTTGAAACAGGAGAAGCACTAAACTGTGCAGAGCGGTGGGGCGCCAGAACCAGGATTGAGAAACACTGGCCTAAAACGGAAATGGCATAGAAATAACTGTGGCTTAATTAAAACAAATTCAAAACTAAGAGGGTTAAACAGTGCAGTACCTGTTTTAAAGCTAATATTGTAAATTCACAAATGTCTCTGACTGACACTGATTAACTTGCTACAAGAGCTACAGTGAATAGCAGAAGTCATGCATATAATGATGTGATGCATATAAGACGTAACCACTCTACCTCAAACTGTCGTCCCTGAATGAAGGGGAAGACTCCCTCCCTCTCTTCTGGACCCCAAAAGCCCCCCAAGTTGGAGTTCCTGACAATTGTTTGCTCATGAAAACGTGGGTTAAAGTGGAAAACGACATCCGGACCCTTCATGAGGTCCACTTGAAACCTGAGGGGGAAAGGTGATGTTCAGTTAACACACAGTATTTCCTATAAAGTGTAAGTAGGGCTGCAACTAACAATTATTTTAATAATCGATTAATCGGTCGATTATTTTTTTGATTAATCGAAAATGTCTTTATTCAGAAATATAACATTAAATAACAGAGCAAATAAGTGCTTACAATAAATGAATAATAATAAATTACATTTATTAATAAATTAAAATAACAAATTAAATAATAAAGAAAAATAAGTGCATCTCTGATGCAAACACTACATACAAACTCATTCACTCCCTTTCTTTAGGAACTTTGCATTGCAATCCAAAATGTTATCATGTTAAGATGCTCCAGGCTAAAGCTGGCTCTCTTTTTAGAGACTATGGCCCTGTCCACACGAACACGGGTATTTTTAAAAACGTAGATTTTTCTATGCGTTTTGATCTTTCATCCACATGAAAACGGACTTTTTTTTGCTAAACTCCTTTCGGGGTAAAAGATTTTCAGGAACTACGTTTTCAGCGTTGTCGTGTGGACTGCGAAAACGGAGTTTCTTGCTTGTAATGTCATTTGTGCTGCGTTATCTCCTTTGTTTACATGAGGCGATTTTGCGCAATAGCGGACGTAGCCAAAATACAGGTCCTTCCAAAATATTAGCATATTGTGATAAAGTTAATTCTTTTCCGTAATGTAATGATAAAAATTAAACTTTCATATATTTTAGATTCATTGCACACCAACTGAAATATTTCAAGTCTTTTATTGTTTTAATACTGATGATTTTGGCATACAGCTCATGAAAACCCAAAATTCCTCTCAAAATCTCACAAAATTAGCATATTTCATCCGACCAATAAAAGAAAAGTGTTTTTAATACAAAAAAAGTCAACCTTCAGATTATTATGTTCATTTATGCACTCAATACTTGGTCGGGAATCCTTTTGCAGAAATGACTGCTTCAATGCGGCGTGGCATGGAGGCAACAGCCTGTGGCACTGCTGAGGGTTATGGAGGCCCAGGATGCTTTCGATAGCGGCCTTAAGCTCATCCAGAGTGGTTGGGTCTTGCGTCTCTCAACTTTCTCTTCACAATATCCCACAGATCTCTATCTGGTTCAGGTCAGGAGAGTTGGCCAGGCCAATTGAGCACAGTAATAACCATGGTCCAGTAAAACCATTTACCAGTGGTTTTTGGCACTGTTGAGCAGGTGCCAGGTCGTGCTGAAAAATGAACTCTTCATCTCCATAAAGCTCTTCAGCAGATGGAAGCATTGAAGTGCTCCAAAAATCTCCTGATAGCTAGATGCATGACCCTGCCCTTGATATAAAACACAGTGGAACCAACACCAGCAGCTTGACATGGCACCACAGACCATCACTGACTGAGGGTACTTGACACTGGACTTCAGACATTTTGGCATTTCCTTCTCCCCAGTCTTCCTCCAGACTCTGGCACCTTGATTTCCCGATGAATGAAAATGCAAAATTTTGCTTTCATCCGAAAAAAAAGTACTTTGGACCATGAGCAACAGTCCAGTGCTGCTTCTCTCTGTAGCCCAGGTCAGGCGCTTCTGCCGCTGTTTCCGGTTCAAAAGTGGCGTCTTGACCTGGGGACCTTGAATGCAGCACTGTAGCCCATTTCCTGCACACGCCTGTGCACGGTGGCTCTGGAAATTGGCCCTTCTCCACAATCCTCCTCAGGGTCCGGTCACCCTCTTCTTGTTGTGCAGCGTTTTCTGGCCACACTTTTTCCTTCCTACAGACTTCCCACTGAGGTGCTCCTTGTTACAGCACTCTGGGAACCGCCTATTCGTTCAGAAATTTCTTTCTGTGTCTGACCCTCTTGCTTGAGGGTGTCAATGATGGCCTTCTGGACAGCAGTTCAGGTCGGGCCCAGTCTAACCCACGTTTTGAGAAATGAACCAGGCTGGGAGTTTTCAAAAAGTCTCAGGAATCTTTTGCAGGTTTTTAGAGTTAATTCGTTTGATTCAGATGATTAGGTTAAATAGCTCGTTTAGAGAACCTTTTCATGATATGCTAAATTTTGTGAGATCTGTGGGATATTGTGAAGAGAAAGTTGAGAGATGCAAGACCCCAACACTCTGGATGAGCTTAAGGCCGCTATCGAAGCATTCCTGGGCCTCCATAAACACCTCAGCAGTGCCACAGGCTGATTGCCTCCATGCCACGCCGCATTGAAGCAGTCCATTTCTGCAAAAGGATTCCCGACCAAGTAGTTGAGTGCATAAATGAACATAATAATCTGAAGGTGACTTTTTTTGTATTTAAAAACACTTTTTCTTTTATTGGTCGGATGAAATATGATAATTTTGTGAGATTTTGGGTTTTCATTGAGCTGTATGCCAAAAATCATCAGTATTAAAACAATAAAAGACTTGAAATATTTCAGTTGGTGTGCAAATGAATCTAAAATTATATGAAAGTTTAATTTTTATCATTACATTACGGAAAATAATTAACGTTATCACAATATGCTAATTTTTTGAGAAGGACCTGTAGTGCCAGCTGTAACACTGCTGACTGAACTTGTTACAAATCTACAAATACATTTACAATTATTACTTTTTCATTACACTGAAGAAAAGAGGTGTCAGAATGCGCTACGGAGGTCACTACTATATCCATTACTTTTAATAATTGATTTTTATCGATTTTATCGATTCGTTGTTGCAGCCCTAAGTGTAAGATTTGGGACAATTTGTGTAAAAGTGTAGTGATAAAAGGGTTGTTCAGGTGTTTATATGGCCTATCCATCATGAACAGGGTATGGTGGATGGGACATGTATACAGTAAATTTTGATTGTGTTAGTTAAGTACACTAAACTTTAAATGGGCTGTTAGGTTTAGGACCCATCCACAGCAGACTTATGACTGTTTATGTTTACTAATTAGTGAATTACTAATTCATGATGGTGTTATGTGACGTATATAATGACTAGTGTGTGTGACTTGAGAAACAGTCACAATGAGAAGTGTTTTTTTGTGACTTATATAGTGACTACAGTGTGAGATTTGGCACAAGGCACAGTGGGCTTATTATGGTAAAATTGGTGAATGTTTGTATGTTACCTATCTCCTCCTGGAATAGGCTCTCCCACTAGTGTGATGACAAGACGTGGCATTATTCCTGCATGGAGTGGGAGATCATACGGCACCGGCTACAACACAAACACACATTCACACGTTTCTACATTTTTACAGCCAGTTAAAGTTACATTTGTTCTACTCATCATATTAAATCAAAACATTAAACAGCCTTTTCTTTTACAATTGTAGATTATTGTAGATTATATTATAATAGTTCACAAGCATAAATAAATATATATTATGCAATATTATATTCACGTCACATTTATAATACGAGACACAACACAAAAACATCATTATTATTGCCGTGCTCGTTCAACATATAGTCTCCAACAGCTCTAACAAATAGGCAGCAAATTCTATAATATTTTTCGCCGCTACGAGCGCTGCTGAGCTGTGAGTAGAACTACATGACCGAACAGCATGCTGGGTAAAGCTCGCTAGCCAGGTAGCATAACATACATCACAGCCTAGAAATAGTCTGTTAACAGCTGGGAAAGGCTCCATCAGATTAAAGAACAGAACACAGAACTTCATTATAAAGTGAGATCGGAGATGCAAAAGAAGAACCGCATTATGAACTCAATAATTCTGGAGACTGATTCAGAGTATGTCTTACCAGAAAATAGGCACCTCTCGGCAACTGTTTCATGCATTCTGATTTGTGTAATTTTGTGGAACAAAGTAAACCCTTCAGTAAACAAACCCTTCATCACATACAACGGATTCGGTCGTTTTTTTTCGTGATTGGCTTCATGCGGTCTCATAACTGACTCTGTCCCGGTCAACCACATATGAACAGCACAGTGCTTTTACTAACTAATTCATAAATCAGTTCAAGTCAGTTCATAATTCAAAGTTTCAGGCACTTGATGGTTTGTTTGCTTACATGATCAGAAGGAAGCGTTATATGTTCCGGCTGTGTTTTGAGTTCTACCTAGCAAGTCAACTAGATAGGCTCCCTAAATACCACATTACTGATTGATGGACTTAGGGACCCTTCAAAGGCCTGTGCTATCTTTTTGAACACAGCCGTGTCTCCTGCACGGAAACTTTTGCGGCGTACTGTTTGGATTACATACATGGTGAAAATAAGCAGTGAAGGATCAACTCTAAAAAAAAAAAATAAATCTGGAATAACGGATTTAATAAGATGTTTAAAACAGCATCACCCCCCTGAATATGCAGAGTTTGACAAAGCAAACAAAGTCAAAGAGGCTAAAGCTAACTAGAGCGCAGAGTCAGGCACAAGCCAGCAGCCCCTGCTAACTTTTTTAATGGGGCATTCGGTGAATCTCTAACAAATAAGCAAATAGTTGAGTGACACATAAAATCAGAACAGAAGATGCATGATGTAGTATTTGTGTGTAACAGTACATTTTGTTAAGATAGCCATGTCACAATTATTCAACCCCTCTGTAACATTGTTGTTTTTAAAGCTTTCTGGCAGTTTTTTATGGACTACAGTGGAAATGAAACAATTAAACCTTTGAGAACTCTATGATGATCCTTCATTTGCTTCAGTTGTGATACATATATAAACCACACCCATGAAGGAATGCATGGTGAGTTGCAATCATGGGAAAGACAAAGGAGCTTCCAAAACCTAAAAGAGGACATTATTTCATCACACTTAAAGGGTCTTGGGTATAAAAAGATTTCCGAAAAATTTAACATCCCAAGAGACACCATTGGGAGCATTATAAGGAAGTTTAAAACTTATGGAACAGCTGCAAACCTGCCTGGCTGTGGAAGAAATCCAAAATGTCATCAAGGGCCCTTAGCAACTTAGTCAGGACAACTAAGAAAAACCTCCGTGTGAGTGCAAAACACCTACAGGATGACCTGATGAAGGCTGGAACAAGTGCTTCAGTAACAACTATAAGACGTGCACTGAATAAACGAGGGCTTCATGGCAGGACTCCAAGACGCACTCCACTCTTAACCACATCAAAAGTCGACTGCCAAGAGGAATTTGGATAAGGCTACAGAGTTTTGGGAGACAGTTCTATGGACTGATGAAACCAAACTGGAACTGTTTGGAAATGGACCAGCGGTATATCTAGCATGTGAAAGGCCAGGTTTATGACCAGAAAAATACCATCCCCATAGTCAAGCATGGAGGTGGGTCACTGATGATGTGGGGCTGTTTTTCGGCAGCAAGAACTGGCAATCTTGATTGTGTCATCAGGGATTCATCATGGATTCTCAGAAATACCAGGCCATTTTAAAGAGGAAAGTGATGCCATCTGTTGACAAATTAAACTGTGGCAATCATTGAACCTTCCAGCAAGACAATGATCCTAAGCACACCTCCAAGTCACCCAAAGCTTGGTTGAGAAAAAGATCCTGGAATATCCTGGAGTGGGCTTCTCAGTCACCAGATCTAAACCCAATTGTAAATCTTTGGTGGGATTTAAAGAAGGCAGTTGCAGCATGGAAGCCATCAAACATCTCTGAACTTGAGGCTGTTGCATGTGAAGAATGGGCCAAGATTCCAATTGAGAGGTGTAAGAAGCTTTTTAGTAATTACCGAAATCGTTTGTTGGAAGTTATAAAAGCTAAAGGATGCTTCACAAATTATTAAAGCAGGGCGTTGAATAAGATGGCAAATGCATGTGTTCAAATACTTACATTTTTCATTTGAACTTCAAAGTTAATTCAAGTTCTGTTGTTAAAATAGCTCACACATGTATTAATAAATACTGTTTGTTGTTTGATGAAGTTTTTTGTAATTTATTGTCATTATCTTTCATCCACATCTCTATAATGTCTTTGGAGTTGAGGGGGTTGAATATTTCTGATTGCAACTGTGTGTGTGTGTGTGTATATATATATATATATATATGTGTGTGTGTGTGTATATACACACCCTGCATCCTCTGATACCTCTGGATTTACGTTTGGACAGTAGGGCTTATCTAAGAATTGTGACCAACCAAGTTCATCCCTTCGTGGCAGCTGGCAGAAGAACACTCTAAGCAGGACAAAGTACCATGCCACAAGGGACGTATAGTCATAGATTTGTTAAAGAAACATTACACTGAGTTCCTGGCTTCCACAATCCCCAGTTCTTAATCCTATAGAAGGAATCCTAATTTCTTGGCACACTTTGGGCCCCTTAATACTAATTGACCATCATTTAAAAACCACAGCCTACCTGAGTATTGTTGCTGAACATGCACATCCCTTTATGACCACGGTGTACCATCTTTTACGCGCCATGTCACGAAGCTCAAATCATCTCAAACTGGTTTCTTGAACATGACGGTGAGTTCACTGTACTTAAATCACCAGATCTCAATCCAATTCAGCACATTTGGAATGTCATGGAATGGGAGATTGGCATCATGGCTGTGCAGCCGACAAATCTACAGCAACTGTGTTATGCCATCATGCCAATATTTACCAAAATATCCGACGATGTTTCCCTCACCTTGTTTAATCTAGAAACATGTTGTCTATATGTTATATTTAGTCTATGCACTGTTACACATTTATCCTGTTTGACACACATACACATGCCTTCTTACAGTAATAATTAATGTTGTGTTTATTGTAGTAGAGTTCTGATAATGTAGTAAATATAATAATAATAATAATGTAATACAATCTTTTTATTATTGTTTGCTAAAACTTTATCTAATTGTATTTCTATTATTGTTGTATTTAATGTTATATGTGTGATGTTTATTACTGTTGTATATCATGTTACAGACTTTTCTTCTAATATTACTTTCCATCCGCTTAATCAGAGGCTCCCGAGTCTGTGCTCCAAATAATTTTCCTTAGCTTTTTATTTATTAAGTCATATTTATTCCTTAAATCGTTATATTTATCAGTATGTTTGTTGTCACATTTTTCTGTGTTGTTGTTAATTTGGTTTTCATTTCATTCCATTTAAAATATGTTAAGAATTTAATTGCAAATTATGGAAGAAAATAAGTATTTGGTCAATAAATTTGGTTCAACTCAATACTTTGTAACATAACCTTTCGTGGCAATGGCAGAGGTCAAACGTTTCCTGTAAGTCTTCACCAGGTTGGCACACACTGTAGCTGGTATTTTGGCCCATTCCTCCATGCAGATCTCCTCTAGAGAGATGTTTTGGGGCAACGTCCTGTCCCCTATGCAGAAAATCCCAGAACTAGCCTTTGTTACTTTGGTCTCAGCTCTCTGCAGGTCATTCATCAGGTCCCTCCATGTAGTTCTGGGATTTTTGCTCACCGTTCTCATGATCATTTTGACCCTATGGGATGAGCTCTTGCGTGGATCCCTAGATCGAGGGAGATTATCAATGGTCTTGTATGTCTTCCATTTTCTTACAGTTGCTCCCACAGTTGATTTATTCACACCAACCTGTCTGTCTATTGTAGATTCACTCTTCCCAGCCTGGTGCAGGTCTACAATTTTCTTCCTGGTGTCCTTGGACAGCTCTTTGGTCTTGGCCATGGTTGAGTTTGCAGTCTGACTGTTTGAGGCTGTGGACAGGTGTCTTTTATACAGATAACAAGGTCAAACAGGTGCCATTAATACAGGTAACAAGTGAAGGACAGAAGAGCTTCTTAAAGAAGAAGTTACAGGCTGTGAGAGCCCAGAAATCTTGCTGTTGGGGGTTGACCAAATACTTATTTCCCAACATAATTTACAAGTAAAATCTTTAGAAATCCTACAATTGGTTTCCTGGATTTTGTTTCTCATTTTGTCTCTCAAAATAAAAAAAATAATAATTTTGGGTTTTATGGAGATTGGAAAACCGTATTGGTCCATTATCGCCACCGACTGGACTGGAATACGCAGAGACTTTGGCAGATCGAACCTCTGAGTGTTCTATTAGGGTGCTGATGTTCAAAGTCAGAATTTTTGTTCAAATTTGGAAGCAAAGAAAATTCAAACTGCCCGTTCGGGGTCCGAATATTTCGAGAGTGGAGGCGTTCAAATTCCGAGGTTTGTCTAGCCTGACCAGCTGCCTTGGTGGTCTGCTTGCAGTCAGCTGTTGTACTTCTCGATCATTTATACTCATTCACCTTCCACTCTCCTACAATGTGATTTCCTGGATTTTTTTTCTCATTTTGTCTCTCATAGTTGAAGTGTACCTATGATGAAAATGACAGACCTCTCTCATCTTTCTAAGTAGAAGAACTTGCACAATCAGTGGCTGACTAAATACTTTTTTAACCCACTGTACATGAGAAATACTGATGCAAGGTACTTGACATGTTTTAAAAATGCAGTATTATGCCTTAAAATGTTTCAAAGAAAATGTTCAGTCTAAATAATCCACATCACATTGTGCTATTTTCTATTACATTTTTGATATTACATTTTTTCTATTACATTTTTGATATGCTTGATATGATATGCACAGTTATTGTGCTAAAATGAAATTCAGTAGTTAAATATATATTAATTGTTCAGTACGTTTGTGGTTTTTCATATTTATTTATATATATTTCAAATTACTGTAACATTTAAGCAGTCATTCCCTTGACAGAACTGACTCGCAGTGTGTTTGGAGCTGTTCTTAGTGTGATATATGCATTTATGTATACAGTGGAACCTCAGAGTTTGAACTTAATTGGTTCCAGAAGGCCATTCAAACTCATTTGTTCGACGACTGAATCAAATCTCCCCATAAGAAGTAATATAAATAGTATTAATTATTGATGCACAATACATCTGTGGCCAATATATGGATTTTTTTCAGTTATCGGCATCGGTCCGATATTAGAACTTTAGCCGATATTACAACCAATATTTATTCCATGTTTACACATGAATATTTCTTTGTTTTTTTTCTTTTGGCTGTTACTCATTATGCTACATTTCTGATGTTACTGACTGTATAGTTATTTATGCAGTTATAATTTTTTTCTTGGAGCTTCTCAGTCATAAGCTTTCTTGTACACATAATTGCTCTTGTTGCTGCCTGTAACAGTGCAAGATAAAAAAACATGTCTCTTACCTTTTTAAATGCAGGTTAGAAAACAAAATGGAATAAACGTTTTTCCTTTGAGTGAACTGCACTTTGTTTACAGTAATTGTCATGTCTGATTTAACTGGTTTATTGCTAAAATGAATTACTGTATTTTAAATGCAGAAAGGTTAATTTTTTTTTAAAGGTTTTTAGCCTTGGTATCGGCCACAATAATGTGTTAAAAATTGGTTATATCGGTTATATTGGTTGTATCGGCCCAAGAAAGTCAATATCGGTGCATCCCTAGCATTAATCCGTTCCCTACTGCCTATATTCGTATGTAATTCATGATTAAAAGCATGGATGAAGCAAAGGAAAGTAATACAATCAGAATAATCAATAACTACACAAAATAAGTGAAATATAAAGACATGACATAAGTGAAAATAAAGTGAAACTTTATTGCCACTGAGGTGAACGCACGTATTATCACTGGGACATCAGCCCGAGGATTCAGGCTCAGGGTGTGTCTGAAATCTCATCATAGACTGATATACATAATAAAATAATATAACATAATATTGCCTATGATCGTGCCCTAGTTCTTCTTATTCTTATTATTTTGGGTTTTATGGAGATTGGAATACCGTATTGGTCCATTATCGCCACCGACTGGACTGGAATACGCAGAGTCTTTGGAAGATCGAACCTCTGAGTGTTCTATTTAGGGTGCTGATGTTCAAAGTCAGAATTTTTGTTCAAATTTGGAGGCAAAAACAATTCAAACTGCCTGTTCAGGGTCCGAATATTTCGAGAGAGGAGGCGTTCGAATTCCGAGGTTTGTCTAGCCTGACCAGCTGCCTTGGTGGTCTGCTTGCAGTCAGCTGTTGTACTTCTCGATCATTTATACTCATTCACCTTCCACTCTTGAAGTACAGAGTAAAGTCTTTCAGCTCAAATGCCATGCAACATTAACATTCTGTTATCCCATCTATATTACTCGCTACAGGAGATAACGCCGAGGTGCTTCGTGAAATCATCCACGACATTCGATAGTACTGATCACCAACCCAAGCCTACGTTATAAAAACACAGCAATGACTCATTACACAAACTACACACTCATTCACTCATTTATTCCAAAGAGAAACAGCAGATTAACACACAGTGGAATAATGTGTGCTAGCAATTGTCAGGTTGATATGACAACAGTGATTTCAACACAGCGCAACTGTGGCAACGTCACCCAAAGCCCTGCCCAAATGTCAAACTCCACCTAATGACTAAATGGCTCCACAAACTCATGCTTTCCCTCAGAGAGAACGAGAAAAACCTGATACTGAAACTCACTGTATTATTTTTGTTTAAAGTAATCACAAGTACACCACACACCAACTTCACTTATATTGATCGACAAATTCATTAGAATGAGCTCCCTGTGAATTATGGCTATGGAAATAACAGGATAATTTAATTACAACACAGGTGTATACAAAAACAAGCAATTTTGTTGTCTACTCTATATGCGAAAGTGTTCATACACACAAAGAAACTAACAGCCACCAGTTTAACACTATGGAAATGAGGTCCAAGTGTACTGATGTAAAAGTGCAACACCTATAGCAAAACTAAATATAAGGACACCTTTTTGGACTACACATCAATGTTTACATATTATCCATTCAGATATATGCCCTATAAAACACACATACACTTACAAATCAAGAACGTAAATCAAGTCAATGGCATATAGGGTTAATGGGAAAAACAAAAAAGCAAATTAAAAATAAATGACAATCTGTGTCATAATGAATGTATGGAATAAAAAAAAAAAATTCTATACTTCATTGCTCGGAGCAAATACATTACAAAGTTGTGAGAGAACATCACTCTTTATGCAGAGTGTAAATCAGGCAGGATAGATGTGTGTGAAGGCTGCAGAAAGTGTTCATCGCTGCACTAATCAGTAATACGGCGGTCTGGGCTGTGGCTGCAACACAAAAACAGGTTTTTCACTTTAAATCTTAGCCAAATCAATGATCCCCATCACCAGAGTACAGCAGAAAGGAGCGGAAAGGCAAGGTCAGCCAGAAACTATCCCAAACCCACAAGAGCCCACACAAATCCCCAGGGAATGAGGAGCAAGCCATCAAAGTCCACCAGAATCTATCATACACCCACAAGAACCTGCCAAAATCTGCAAATAATGAGAAGAAAGCAATCAAAGTCTACTAGGATCAATCAGGAGTAAATAGAACACCCTCAAAGTTCACTAGAGGCCATCCCGAACCCACAAAAACCTGCCAAAATCCACAAACAATGACTACAAAACCATCCCAGTCCACCAGGAATGAGGAGAAATTTCAAAGTCAATCAGAAACTATCCTCAACCCACAAGAACCACCAGAGTCTAACAGAAATGAGGAGAAAGCCATTAAAGTCATAAGAACCTGCCAGAATTCAATAGAAAAAAAAATAAAACTGATAAAGGCTACCAGAAACTGTACCAAATCCATAAGAACCCAAAATGAATTGATCAGGAGGCCAAAACCATCAAACTCTACCCGAAACTATTCCCACAACAGCCACCAAAATGCACCAGGAAGGATAAGAAAGCCATAAAAGTCTACCATACACTTTCCAAAACCTACAAGAACCTGACAAAATCCAAAAAACAAGACACCCACTAGAATGTATCAGAAAGGAGGAGAAAGCCATCAAAATGCACCAGAAACTAACTCGAAGAAACAAGAACCTGTCAAATCCACAATATCTGAGAAAGAGGCCATCCGTGTCCACCAGATATTATTCCAAACCCAAGAGAGACCACAGAAATAGCCAAAGTCCAGCAAAATTGATCCCAAGCTAACAGGAACCAAGCATAATCCACCAAAGCAAGGAACAGACAGTCTTCCAGAAACATACACCTATCGGAATCCATCAGGGCTGAAGCCAGAGATTATCCCAATCCCACAAGAACCCACAGCAATTCACAAGGCACTGAGGAGAAAGTAATCAAAGTCCAGTAGAAACCATTCCAAACCAAAAAAACCCACCAAAATTCACAAACTCCAAACAGTGCCACACAGTACTTTTCAAAGTGGTCCTCACTACCATTCTTGTTCCTTACAGTCCAAGCTATTAAACTTAGAGTGGTTGAAAGTTCAACATCGATATGAAATTAAGCAATCAATGTCACCAACATTCCTGATACAGACTACAGCTGGTTAGATACCTGAATACGAATTGTCTACTCTCAAATGTATGCCTTTGTCATAGTACTGTGTGAATTGTGGTGTCTACATTTCTACTAGTGGCCACAATCCCGTCACTAAACTAGTCGAATTACAGGAACAGACATGAAATGTGTTTGCACTGCCCATACCACATCTCTGTCCAGAAACCCCCAGAAATCCCTTTTGACAAGCATAAGCAGAAGCAGAATAATTTGTCCTCAACCAGCAGTCACAAGCCCCATACCAGAGAGAATATGATGTTTCTAAAGATGACTCTATTGGTGATCGATGTAAACATCATATTCATTACAACACACTCAAAAACATACCATGCCACACTACTTACCAGCATTCCTCCAGGAGCAGGGTGAGGGGCAGGGTGTCCTCCATAGGGTCCTGTGGGTCCAGGACCAAATCCCCATGAGCCAGGGGGCACGGGGGGGAATGCTGCTCCATGAAACCCTGCTCCAGGTGGGAATTGGCCTGGGGCAGGCGCAGGGCCTCCTGGACCATACATCCCTGGGTAGGGCATATTAGGGTAGGGAGCCTGCGGAGCCTGTGGAGCCCCAGGAGGTGAGGGAAACGCATGCCCATCAGGATACGGCATGCCAGGAAATTGGCCTGGAGCAGGAGGGAATTGGCCTGGCATCCCAGGGCCAGGGGGATATCCGGCTGGACCAGCAGGCATGCTGGGAAACTGTCCTGGAGCTCCTGGCACAGGAGCAGGAGGAAGAGAACCTCCAGGGAAAGTAGGTCCAGCAGGGGGGAAAGTAGGTCCACCAGGGGCAGCGCCAGGCCAGCTGGGGGCAACAGGGGCAGACGGGGCTGAAGGGTTTACATGCGCTGTCCTAGAAGCTTGACTAGGGGTGTCATCTGCAATTGCATCAGCTAGCTGTAACAGAAAATATGATAGAAATGATACCATGCATTGTTCATGATGGAAAATGCAGGACATACACTTACTGAGAACTTTTATACACTTTTATATACACTCACTAAGAACAATTACAACTGTTACAATCTAAGCAATTGCGGGTTAAGGGTCTTGCTCAAGGAGCCAATAGTAGCAACTTGGCAGAGGTGGGATTTGAACCCCAGACCTTCTGGTCCACAGTCCACTACCTTAACCGCTAGGCTACCACTGTATCATACCAAAATACTGTTCTATAATCAAACCTAAAAATGCTATTATAAAATCTATAATCAAAGTCTTCATGCAACATCTGAATTCATACTGTCACCCAAAAGCAGAGATGTAGGGCTTCGCAGAGAAATAAAACAGACTGGATAGGAAGGTGGTGCAAACTTTAGATATTTAATAAATGTTGCCCAACCTGACAAACTACTCATAAAAATTTAGCCAAATGATGCACAGTCAGTTAGCTGATCAGAAGGCAGGATTAAGTGGTGTAAAAGTCCTATATGTTTGTAACATTCATTAATTCTAGGCATATGTGCATTCACCAAAACAAATTCCTTGTATATGTAACCTGTTCGGCAAAATAAAGTGATTCTGATTTATATTGGATTCTATGAAGTACAAGAAGGAGGAGGAGAAGAAGAAGGGGGGGAGGGGGGGGGGGGGAGACCTTCTCTGTCAAGACACTATGACTGGACCATAGTTCAATCTTCCACTAACATAATGATCCAAAGCATACAGTGGGGCAAAAAAGTATTTAGTCAACCACTGATTGTGCAAATTCTCCTACTTAGAGACGAGAGAGGTCACGACTGATCCGTGTTAAGGGACATCAGTGAGAGCATTCAAGATGGAACGTGGCTGGTTCTTCCAGCATGACAATGATCCCAAACACACCGCTCGGGCAACGAAGGAGTGGCTCCGTAAAAAGCATTTCTAGGTCCTGGAGTGGCCTAGCCAGTCTCCAGACCTCAGCCCCATAGAAAATTTGTGGAGGGAGTTGAAAGTCCGTGTTGCCCCAAAACATCACTGCTCTAGAGGAGATCTGCATGGAGGAATGGGCCAAAATACCAGCTACAGTGTGTGCAAACCTGGTGAAGACTTACAGGAAACGTTTGACCTCTGTCATTGCCAACAAAAGGTTATGTTACAAAGTATTAAGTTGAGCTTTTGTTATTGACCAAATACTTATTTTCCACCATTTGCAATTAAATTCTTTAAAAATCCTGGATTTTTTTTTCCTGATTTTGTCTCTCATAGATGAAGTGTACCCAGACAGACCTCTCTCACCCTTCTAAGTAGGAGAACTTGCACAATCAGTGGCTGACTAAATACTTTTTTGCCCCACTGTACATTCAAATGGTTTAATAACCAGAGAATCAAACTTCTGAAATGTCCATCCCAGCCAGCTGACCCCATTAAAACACTGGGAGAGCTAAAGAGGAAAACATCTTTGGTTCTGGAGGATCTGCAGAAATTCTGTATTGACAATCGTTTCAGTTTCCTTTCTCTGCATCTACAACCTCATTAAGTATTATAGGAAATGGCATAGCGCTCAAGATTTATTTATTTAACGCCGCATAGCACAAGTGGCTATTCACGACAGGAGCAAGGAAGCATTCCCACTAGGCCAATTTAGAGGAACAAATTAACTTAATGCATGTCTTTCAATTGTGGGAGGAAAACAGAGTACCCAGAGTAAAGCCAAAAGGACAGGGGAAGTACATGCAAACTCCACATAGGGGCAGTCCAAGGTCGGGATCAAATCAGGAACTATGTTAACCACTCGTACCACAAGTTTTATTTAAAGCAATTTTTTGGTCAAGGGTTCAAACAGCAACTCTACAGTCAAGACGTGCAATGATTTTGGTGGGCTAATTTACCAAGTGGACACATTGGTGCAGTGGTTAATTATGTTGCCTCACAGTTCCAGAGATCTGGGTTCAAGTTCCAGCCTGGCCTCTGCTCGTTTATTTATTTATTTATTTAAAATCAGATAAGTATTAATGTATCGTCGTGACAAGAGCGAGGTTATAACGATACCAGCCAAACACACATTTGGGGCACCTTATGGCTCCAAAAGATCCCTGCTTCAATCCTGACATCGGACTTGGCCTGTGTGGAGTTTGCACGTCCGTGTCGGTTTACTCCAGGTACTCCGGCTTCCTTTGACATTCCAAATATGTGCATTACATTAACTGGTTGCTCTAAACTGGCCCAGTATGAAGGTGTATGAGACACTGGTGGGTCCTGGAATGGAATGGGCTCTGCCAGGCTACTCCTGCTCAAGCCATGCTAGAACCCAGGTTAGAGGACTAGTGAAATGAGTGAGTGAGAAAGAGAATTGACCTATTGAATTGTTTTTTTTCCAGAGAGAATATACAAACTCCACCTAGGTGGAGCCTCTGTCTTTGTGGAGTTCGCATGTTCTCTTCATGTCTGCATGGGTTCACCTCCTGGCATCTCTAAAGTGACCCACTTCGAGTAAGCGTGGTACTGTGGTGGCCTAGCGGTTAAGGTACTATGGACCAGAAGGTCCAGGGTTGCCACTTGGTACTTGAGCAAGGCCCTTAATGTACAATTGCCTGGACTGTAAGATTATATCAACTGCAAGTCACTTGGGATAAGTCCGTCTGCTAAATGACATAAATGTAATGTAGATGTAAATGTGGTGCTCTGTGTTGCTGGTTAGGCCCCGACTCCAGGCAACCCCGAACTGGATTAAGCAGGTTTGGAAAGTGAGCTAGTAAGAGTGACAGCACGAAGCTTAAGCCTCCATTAGTTTTTAAATTCATTAAATTAATGCTGCAGTAAAACTCATGAGGCACAACTAGATTGGAGGAAATCAAAGCTGAACCTGTTACACACCCAAACACAATAAAGATTTATAATGCCTATAATATATTTCAATATAGAGCGTGTATTGAATCTACCAAATGATATAAATTAGAATAGCAATCCTAGCCATAAGATCCTGTAAGTTTATCAAATTAAATGTTATTATGCAATACAAGTTGCTCAACTCACCGAAAAATCCGCCATATCCCTACAGGAGAAAGAGAAACGGTTAAAAATACATAAACAAACCTAAATATGTCACAATTCCTATAAATATCACAGATCTAACCGGCTCACATACAGAAGGAGGAATGTAGCACATACTAGGTTATCTTTACGTAACCAATTAACTCTATATAAGTAGCAAACTCAAAGCAGTTCCATTAATGAAGTTAATAAATCATATTATACCTGGTATGGATGCAGGGTACGAACTATACACTTATAACAACACACACCGACCAAAGGAGTAACTGAAATCTACGACAAGCAGGAAGTTACGGATAACGACGAGAATAAACCGGCTCGATCCCAAACCCTCCTTACTCCCTATAGAAGGGCACTACATAGAGTGCAAAATAGAAAATCCGACGGCATGCGTGGTTTATTACCTGTTATGCCTAATTCGGAATACAGCCCGTGGTCTGCTTGAACTCCACGGTCTACAAAAATAGAGTTCTAAATCATGCAGAGCAAAGAATACTATAGTTTATGATATCTAAATCAGACATGTACAAGGAGGGCGTTTTCTAAATGGATAAATCCGTCTGCGCATGTGAGTTTTTAGAGGCGTGTTCTTAAGGGGCGATAAGCCCACAGCAAGATGAGTAAAATTACATTATTTAACATATAAATGTAACTATAAATTAAACGAATAAATATGTCCTATATACGTACCAATCACTATATTAGGTACACTTCCTTTCTACACTCATTGTCCATTTTATCACCTCCACATACCTTATAGAAGCACTTTGTAGTTCTACGATTACATACTGTAGTCCATCTGTTTACAACTTTAGTCCCCATTACTCTGTTCTCTAATGAACAGGACTCCCCTCTGGACCACCACAGATCAGGTACTATTTGAGTGGTGGATCATTCCAAGAAGAAGCCAGCCATAATGGGTGAGGTCTTGCACAATGTTTTGTTACATTGCTGATGGAATGGGATCTAGCTGACACTAATTTCAAGTCAAATTTGTGTGTAGAGGGAGAACAGTTCCTTATTCACTGCTTAAGTGAATAAGTATTGCTCAAAATCATCTCTAAATGTAATGTAAGAGTGTGGAAGCTGCAGAGGCTGAGTTCTTTGCTCAGTATTGGAAATGATCACAGATGGTTTTAAATATAACAAGAGCGAGGTACAAGCGGCAACTGCTCAATTTCATTATTAGGTAATGGGAATGTGCTTTAGTAAGAAAAACAAAGTAAAGGATGAATGTAAGTGTGATGCCACTTGGGCTCCAGGGAGCACCAGCCACCTTCCAAAGGTTAATGGACCAAGTGCTGGAAGGAGCTAGGGAGTATGCGGCAGCATACCTGGCCAATGTGGCAATCTTCAGTAACATCTGGGAAGAACATCTGTTGCATAGCCAAGACATATTCCAGCAGATCAGGAGTGCTGGTCTTTTAACCCATTGAAGTGTACCATTGCTCAGAATCAGATTGAATATCTGGGCTATGTTCTAGGTGATGGCCTGGTGCGACTTCAAGTGAATGAAGTGGAAGCAATTCGATCGCTCCCAGTACCAACCACCAAGAGGAGGGTGCGGTCCTTTCTAGGGCTAGTGGGGCTGTACAGGAAGTTTATACCCCACTTCTCCAGCAGAGCAGCAGCCCTCACTGATCTGATGAAGAAATCAGCACCAGCCACAGTGAATGTGAGCGTGCCTTTGTGGACTTAAAAGAGGCTTTATGTAAGGACACAGTTCTGCAAAGCCCTGATTTCAACTAACCCCTTCTTCTGCAGATGGATGCCTCAGATGTAGGACTTGGGGTGGTGCTAGCCACGAAAGCGTCAGTCAGCCACGAAATTCGGCAGGCTTGGTCCCAGCTGCAATCTGAGGTGACACGTGATGCCCATGGGACCCCTCTGGACCCCGGCTAGGCACTGGGGCCCCTGTAGAGTCAATGACCGTAACTCAGTCAGTTTTCGACCTACGGCCACGAAATTCGGCAGACTTGCTCTCAAATGCAATCTGAGGTGACACGTGGTGCCCATGGGGCCCCTCTGGACCCTTGCTGGGTACTGGGGCCTCTGGCAGGTCAATGACGGTAACTCAGTCAGTTTTCTACCTACAACCACGAAATTTGGCAGGCTTGGTCCCGGGTGCAATCTGAGGTGACATATGATGCCCATGGGGCACCTCTGGACCCCGGCTGGGCACTGGGGCCCCTGGCGTGTCAATGACCGTAACTCAGTCAGTATTCGACCAACGGCCATGAAATTCGGCAAACTTGGTCCCTAGTTCAACCTGAGGTGACTTGCGATGCCCTTTGGCCCATGGAAAAAGTTGCTTCTTCAAGCCAACCTCAAAGTTCATCCACGAACTTTCCCCATCTAGTTGTTAAATGCATAACTTCAGTATTTTATTCTTACTTAACAATTGTTGATTAAGAATTTCTAATTAATGTAGTTAGGATAAAAGGATAAGGATAAAATGTGATTATTTCCAGAGAGATAGAGGGCATGTCTCCATTCAAAGGAAAAACAGGAGCCTTTGTTTGGGGAGATTTTATTAGATAATTTTCCCACGCTACAACCGGAAGTGATGTCATCATACTTCCTGTTTGGTTTTATATAAGCCTCTCTTGTAGCAAGAATCGGAAGAATCATGATTGAGTGTTAGTGGGGTTAGAAATATTAAAATTTGGTATGAGTCGACTTGATGGATATTTAATATAACTTGCATTTGCTTGTTATTGTTGTCATCATTTTTAGGTTTGGACTGTTTGGATTTCAATTAGGATTATGAAGCTTTAATAAATATCATCTCTTATACTTACACCTGGAACACACCCTCGTGTCCTTTTGTTGTTATTTATTGCTGGACCATCAAAGTATGAAAGAGATCAACAGATAAAAGGGGGAGGTAAAATCAAATCAAGTAAAAAGTAATGGGAAGCCCATAAAGGATACGATCAAATGGAGAGAAATAAAAAATAAAGGAATACAAAAGCAAGACAAGATGCTGGACAAATAGGAATGGTACACTGTTGTACATGTGGTGTTTGAAAGTTTGGGAACCCTTCAGAATTTTCTATATTTCTGCATAAATATGACCTAAAACATAATCAGATTTTCACACAAGTCCTAAAAGTACATAAAGAGAATCCAGTTAAACAAAAGAGACAAAAATATTCTTCATCATTTATTTATTGAGGAAAATGATCCAGTATTACATATTAGTGAGTGGCAAAAGTATGTGAACCTTTGCTTTCAGTATCTGGTGTGACCCCCCTGTGCAGCAATAACTACAGACTAAACGTTTCCTGTAACTGTTGATCAGTCCTGCACACCGGCTTGGAGGATTTTTAGTCCATTCCTCCGTACAGAACAGCTCAGCTTTGGGATGTTTTGGTGCAGTTTCCTCCCTCACATTAACTGCTCGCTTCAGGTCCTTCCCACAACATTTTTAAATTGGATTAAGGTCAGGACTTTGACTTGGGTGGCCATTCCAAAACTTTAACTTCATTCTTCTTTAACCATTTCTTTGGTAGAACGCCTTGTGTGCCTTAGGGTCGTTGTCTTGCTGCATGAACCCACCTTCTCTTGAGATTCAGCTCATGGACAGATTGTCCCTGACATTTTCCTTTAGAATTCCTCTGATATAATTCAGAATTCATTATTCCATCAATGATGGCAAGCTGTCCTGACCAGATGCAGCAAAAAACAGGGCCCAAAACCATGATACTAACCACCACCATGTTTCACAGATGGGATAAGGTTCTTATGCTGGAATGAAAGTGTTTTCCTTTCTATTCTATTCTATTTTGGTCTCATCCGTCCACAAAACATTCTTCCAGTAGCCTTCTAGCTTGTCCCATGATCCTTTTTGCAAAACTGCAGACGAAGCAGGAAAATGTTCTTTTTCGAGAGCAGTGGCTTTCTCCTTACAACCCTACCATGCACACTACCAGGCCACCATTGTTGCTCAGTGTTCTTCTGATGGTGTGGACTCATGAACATTAACATTAGCCAATGTGAGAGAGGCCTTCAGTTTGCTTAGAAAGTTACCCTGGGGTCCTTTGTGACCTCACCAATATTACGCCTTGCTTCTCGGAGTGATCTTTGTTGGTCGACTACTCCTGGGGGAGGGTAACAATGGTCCTTGAATTTCCTCCCATTTGTACACAATCTGTCTGACTGTTGGATTGGTGGAGTCCAACTCCTCTTTAGCGATGGTTTTTGTAACCTGTTTTTCCAGCCTTATGAGCATCAAACAACTCTTTTTCTGAGGTCCTCAGAAATCTCCTTTTTTTCGTGGCCATGATACACTTCCACAAATGTGTTTGTGAAGAGCAGAACTTTGATAGATCCCTGTCTTTCTTTAAATAAAACAGGGTGCCCACTCAAACGCCTGACTGTCATCCCACTGATTGAACACACCTGACTCTAATTTCACCTTCAAATTAACTGCTTATTTCTAGAGGTTCACATACTTTTGCCACTCACTAATATGTAATATTGGATCATTTTCCTCAATAATTAAATGACCGAGTATAATATTTTTGTCTCATTTGTTTGACTGGGTTCTCTTTATCTACTTTTAGAACTTGTGTGAGAATCTGATGATGTTTTAGGTCATATTTATGCAGAAATATAAAACATTTTAAAGGGTTCTATAGTTATTTAGTTAATGTACACAAGTCTTGGATGTACAATGGTCCTTCAAAGTTTATGAAGCCTTTAGGATATACAGTCACTGGTCACTTTATTAGGTACACCTCCTTGCTTCTACACTTACTGTCCATTTTATCAGTTCCACTCACCATATAGATACACTTTGTGTGTAGACCTGATAAAATACCCAATGAGTGTAGAAACAAGATGGTGTGCCTCAAAGTGTCTGGTGAGTGTATTTTTGCATAATTATCACCTAAAATATCATCAGACATTCAGACAAATCCTAATATTAGATAAAGAGAACCCAGTTAAACAAGTCAGGCAAAAAAAACACACTTGGTCATTTATTTACTGAGGAAAACCATTCAATATTCCAGACCTGTTAGTGGCAAACGTATCAGGTGCTTTTAGTATCTTGTGTGGCCCCCATGTTAATCAGTCCTGCACTTCGGCTTAGGGGAATTGTCTGCAAAACCCAATACAAGACTTCGGACATGTCTACGCTATGCTATGTAGTGACCTCTTTGAGCAAGCAGTACATCATCCGGGTATCTTGAAATACTCCTGTTGTTCACATCCACTTTGGGTTGGCTTTATTATGATTAGTATGCACAGAGCGCCGTTTGGAACACAGCCACTGTAGCAGAGGTTAGGATAAGTTCTGTACCTGAAGTCTAGCATGATGTCACCAACGCTAACAAACTTCAACCCACTGATGCAGAACAAGAAAAGAACCTAAAAAGAATATGAGGGTGTATAAGGAGGATAAGTCAGGACTAGAACAGAGCACTGAGTCTGGACGATGGGGTTCTGTGCCGTCCATTAAAGTAGCTTGTGGTGGGACATTTTCCTGAATTTTGATTGGCCGGTTTAGACGTTGCTGCAGGGACCCTCGCTGTCCTCGCTTTCATTCCAGATGCTGCCCCTGTACACGGAGCTAAAACACACACACACACACAGCAGCTGATATAAATAACTACTTTTATAGAGCGTCGGTCAGAGTGCCATTATTGGCAATAAAGTTATGGGAAAATCGTCTCTCAGCCAATCAGATTGTGGGGTTAGAACTAACTGTGGTATAATAACACACTAGTCATGGGCCAATTTAGAGTGACCAGATATTTTCTTTAATCTCCATGTTTTTAGAGTCGGCGTGTTGCTTGTCCTATAAGCTCTTGTGCTGTGCTACTAGCAGGATGAGCCGTTCTGCCTGACAACCTGATTATATAGTCAGCCTGATTTTAACACATCCGAACAACGCAGAAATTAGAACAGGCTCAGATTAAAAATCAGTTTCAGACTCGGTGTGAAGGACGGCGAGATTCGGTGAGAAAAGGCCTTTAGGCTTCCATTGCTTATCACTAAAATGTATTGTTTTATTCTCACTGTAAAGATTTATTCATATTCTACTGTATGTAGAATATGAATAAATCACCGATCAGCCAAAACATTAAAACCAAATGGGTCATTATAATGTTTCCGTAGATGTTCCCATCAAATTAACGCCCACCTGAATCCCCAGGCGAAATGATTCATAGCAGAACGTTAACCAGAGCATCACACTATCTCCACTGGCTTGTCTTCTAAACATGTGCTGTTGTAAAAAAAATCATCTCTATTTGTTCAACACCCTGCTTCGGTGTCTAGATGATATTATCTCCTGGATGTCTCATAATTTTCTGCAGCTGCATAAGGATAAAACTGAAAGAATTGTTGTTGGTAATGGTGAAGTGAAGGCAGAGGCACTGACATGGTTAAAATCCTGTTCTTTAGACTCACAAAGCAGTCAAAATTCTGGGCGTCACTTTCGACAGTGATCTTAGTTTTAAGATCCATATAAGCAACTTTTGTAAAACTGCATTCCAGGGTGCGTAACATGCTCTCACTGGCTGACAGTGAATGACTTATACACGCTTTTATATCGTCACGCCTGGATTATTGTAATGCTCTTCTTTCTGACCTACCAAATAGCTCCATTTCCAACCTACAGAAGTCCTCAAACAGCTACACTGGTTACCAGTATCACTTAGAATTGATTTGAAGATTCTTTTACTGGTTTTTAAATGCCTCCATTTTGTGACTCCACAGTACCTTAGTGACATGTTATGTACGTTCCACCGAGGGCCTTCAGATCAGCTAACAGGAACATGCTGGTCGTACCGACCACTCGGCAAAAGAGTGGAAAGGTGGCCTTTTGTTATTATGGCCCCAACCTCTGGAACTCTCTACCTGATGACCTGAGGGCTCGGGATGATCTTAACATATTTAAAAGGAGGGTTAAGTCACACGTGTTCGGGTTGGCTTTTTGCTAATGTTTAATCTGTTTAGATTTGAACTGCATTTTTAAATATTTCTATTTTATTTCATTCTTTTTTTGCTATTGTTCTTTTATGTATTCTTCTGTTTTTATATTTTATATGTATTTCTTTGTTTTTACATCTGCTAGTGTAAAGCACTTTGTAAAACGTTTGAAAAAGTGCTATATAAATAAAGCTTATTCTTATTATTATTTGTTATGCGGTCTGTGCGTGGCTTCAATGTTTTGGCAGATTGGTGGAAAAAGCACACAGACACACACACACAGACACACAGACACACACACACAGACACAGTATTACTGGCATCCCTCTTACTGTGTCGAATCTGTGGGTCGTTGTGGATTGATGATCTGGTTGGTGGTGCTGAAACACACTGTGCTCTCTTTAGCTCCGGCTGCATCTCCCTGCACGCAAACATCACACACACAAGATAACTGAGAACAGCATTTTAAATATATGGTTGTGCAATGTGTACCAAAATTTCTGCACTCGAAATCACCTTTATTCAAGTTAAAATAAGACAAACACACAGCTTTTTGCTAGAATATTCTTAGGCCTGTTTGAATAACACCACCACCGGAGTGACCCCAGTTCAAGTCCCAGAGATATGTTCCAGAATTTTAATTTATTTAACATCGACGGCTATTTGAGTATGTGAGAGGAAACTGGAGTACCCAGAGTAAACCACATGGACATCAAACTAGTGGTCTACCGATATGAGTTTTTTAATGGCTGAGGGAGAGACAGCACGGTGACCAATGGCCGGTATCACGTTTTTTTTCTTTTTTACTCATTCTTCTCTGCTTGATCCTAAACAGGGTCGCAGGAAAGTCGGTGTCTAGCCGACGCTACAGGGCGCAAGACAGGAACAACCCTAGGCAAGGCGCCCATCCATCACAGGCACACACACTTACACACCAGGGGCAGTTTAGAGACACCAGTTAACCTAGCATGCATGTCTTGGGAATGTGGGAGGAAACCAGAGTACCTGGAGTGGGCAGGGCATGCAGACTCCACACAGAAAGGACCCAGACTGCTGCACCTGGGGATTGAACCCAGGACCTTCTAGCTGTGAAGCGACAGTGCTACCCACCAAGCCACCGTGCTGCCCGTGGCACGGAGTTGCTGAACTTAAAATACATTTCCACAGCACAGACTGTTTTCATTTATTTCAGTATGCTTAAATGGCAATACCTTTATTTAGCTTCACTTTTTGCTTCCATTCTTTCACTTTTAACCAAGTAAAACTGTGACAAAATTTACCCATTCCTTAATCTTCCACTTATTACAAAATTCATTATTTGCAGTCCTCTCCTCATGCTGTTTGATTTTTTCAAGGACAATTCAGCACAGTGGTACCTCAGTTCTTGATCACCTTGGAACTCGTCAAATTCGGTTCTCGGACGCATTTTGACTAGTTTGTATTGCTTCGGTACTCAGTGCACTTGCTTAAACTTGTATGAGTCGAGCCACGTGACTCAATTCAGCCAAAACTCGATTCACGATTCAGTACACAGTGATTCAGTGATTCAGATTCACAATAGCCCTTGGTCGGTGAAGAGTCATCCTGTTTTTCATCCTGATTTTCACATCTAGAAAATATTCTTAGTGCATACAAGTCTCCGTGGGTCCTAAAAAGGTTAGTTATGATAGCCAACAGAATAGAAATCAGGAACTGAATCCTCCAGAACACAGGCTGCAGTTAGCTGAGTTCACAAGTAGAGTAAGTGTTTTGCTTTTACTTTTCACTTTCAATTCATTACTCACTAAATTACATGACACTTTGTGTTAATGATTTTGGCCAACTGTAGGTTAACGTAAGTGTTAATATAAGTGTTAATGTGTTCTGTAATCGGCTCCGCTATTACATTTACAGCATTTAGCAGACCCTCTTATCCAGAGTGACTTACGATTGATACAATCGTTGATACGTGGAAGGGGACGAGGCCCCCTGAGAATGGGAAAAGCCTGGAAGGAATGCAACTACAGAACCAGCTGCTTAAGAAATGGGCCCACACAATCTGATCACCATGAGGAGGGCAGCATTACGCAAGCAAGAAGGGGCACCTCGCCCTCATACCCACACAAGGGGGGCTTCACTCACTATACGACCCGAAACCGGCACACAATCCTCACCTTGTGTTCACCCAAGCTGAGTTTCCCTATTTCATATCAAACCTCTGCCGAGATAGGACCGGTTTTCCTTACATTTACGTGGTCCTTCCATTGATGCCATTAGTAAGCAATATCTTATATATCTAATAAAAGTCTAATAAATTATATTAACAAGAGCAAGCTAGTACAATGTAAAACAAACATTTTGGAAGGATGCAAAATATTGTTTTATTATTGTTATCTGCAAAATCTCAGAAAATATCGAGACATAATTTTTTTTTGTCAATATCACACATCTACCCAGTACCCAAAGAACATTGACCTGGGCCAAATGAACCACTAAGGCTGCACAAATGTTTGGACACAAACGGTGTCATGTTTTTTTTATTTCACACAAGTGACAAAACGTACGTGTTTGTGCAAATGTTAAAGAACCATTAAAAGAGTTAAAAATAGTGGGTCATCTAGAAAAGTGCCCCAATTTTCGCACACTTTCGCAACTTTGATTCATTTGGCGCAGTGTTTTAAAATGTATGTTACATGCCACAAACACTGCCCCCGAGTAGGGCCTGTAACTCAGGAGCTTCAGGCAAGCCGTAGTCCCATAATACATCCCCTGGTCCTGCAGACCTGCCCCTACCCTTGGACCAGACCCTTCTAGGTCTCCATGACTGTAGTTTCGCTCTTAGATTTATCATCATACCTGGGCCACTTAATGTCGATGTGCATACTTCACATTCTATTCGAACTTTGACTCCATGACTTTAGTTTGCTCTTAGATTTATCATCTACTACGCCGCCCAAGGAGGTTGGGTCCCTTTTTGAGTCTTGGTCCTCCCAAGGTTTCTTCCTATAACACTCAGGGAGTTTTTCCTTGCCACTGTCGCCCTAGGCTTGCTCAATTTGGGATTGGACGTAGTTATTAGGAGATAATCTAAACTTGTAAAGTTGCTTTGAGACAATGCTCCATTGTAAAAAGCGCTATATAAATTAATAAAATCTGACTTGACAATCCAAGCAGTTGTGGGTTAAGGGCCTTGCTCAAGGACTCAACAGTGGCTGCTTGGCAGAGGTGGGATTTGAACCCTGGATCTTCTGGTCGAGAGTCCAGTACCTTAACCGGTAGGCTACCACAGTCCCGCTATGATAGAGTATAGACTATATTAAACTCATCGGTTCATGATACATTTAACTTATGATGGATTTGTCGGAACATAACCCCATCATAAATCAGGGAGCACCTGTACAATACAACTCCATTAATGCATATTATGCCTCATACAGTTTGGATTTTCTGGCGGTGTGGATCAGAGTAATTCAATTTACATTACTCCTTATGGGAAAAATTGTTTTTTTGTCTTTCCAGGTCCTATCTGAACCCTTGACTCCTGACCTCACCAACCAAAGGATGAAAAAACACATAATAATTAAATGCTCCAAACAAGTACAGGTTGTAAGTAGTTCCATGATTTAGTAATTCCTATTATGTAGTACTATAATTCAAAATACAAGTGTACTGAAGTGTTTATAACAGACCTGCTTGTAGGGTGCGTCCCAAATCGGTCGAAAGGCGCTAGTGGGGATTTTGCGCCGATGCTTAGCCGTCCGCCTTATCGTCCCTGACCCGGGTACACACACTTCAGGAGGAAGTGGGGCGGCTCGAGGAATCTGCCACCGCGTGCACACACTCCCCTCCCTCTGTGAGCCCCCTCCTGAGTGTGTGTGAGTATATGATGGCTTTAAGAGGACAGGAATCTCACTGTCCTCTTCTTCATCGTCCTCCTCGTCGTCTCGCCCCCGCAATTCGAGGGTGTCGTCGGGACTGCACGTTGTTACAGACGAATAATCGAAGACGGAGGCATCGCCGACATCGGCGTCCGTGTCTCCGTCCTCAACCTGTTGTGGCAGAGAGTAGACATCGGAGCGGCACACGCGACCATCCGGTCCGGGAGAACCACACAGCCTCTCTGCCAGCCCGGACGGTGATTTCAGATTTGGGATGGAACCTGAATGTTCTGCTATGGCTCCCAGAGGGTTGAGGAACAGATTCTGGGGGCGACGTGAAGGTGAAGGATGGCATTCAACAGCTTGGTAATCCCACATGCAGTCCTCGGTGCATCCACCAGGGGGCTGTTGCCCACACGCACGATCGCGAGCGTTACTGAGGAAGGAGAACAAAGGCAAAACAAACCATAACAATCAACTGACTAACTGCCATCTGAAAATGCAGAACTGTGCACAAGTCTTAGGGATTCTATAGTTAAGCAGTAATACACGGGAGCTAGTGCACAATATCTCATGTTAAAGCACAACCTCGAGTGTATTATTGTGATTATACCACAGTTCCGTTATCGCCATTTATTGTTAGATTTTAAGAAAAAGAGGACAGAAAAAACGATTTGTTTATCAGCCTTCCTGAGGTAAATTAGTTCCATTCTATCGTTACCCCGCTGCTAAGCCCTTCAGTCATTAAAGTCGAGGAACAGAATTACCAATAACTTTATTATACAGACAATAAACACAAATATATCGATTGGCAAGTTTTAATTTATTAAAAAGAAAGTTTATTTCCATTCAGCAAATAAAATGGTTCGGGTTTATAAGGCAGGCTGTAACCAATAAAGCAATAAGGCACGAGGGGGTGTGCATTATTGTGAATATATCACAGGAAAGAGGTGTTGTTACGCGAGGCGGAGAGCAACTTGAGTGTAGTGCTGTACCGTAAGATGCCAGTAGGGGGCAGCACAGGCTGTGGTGCAGCAAGATGGCAAAGATCTCTCTGCTGCACGATAACTGGAGCATACCCGTTGGCAATGCTTGCTCTGGGGTTGGCGCGGTACTTGGTAAAGGCGGAGCGGGCACAGGTAGGGCTCTCAGCACAACACCTGCTACTGAGGCTGTAAATAAACACGCTAAAATTACACAGACTTCCTGCTATAGAGCTATAGATAATGTTAGTCATAAATAAACTCACAGCGGGCAAGACATGCTCCCATCGTCATGTTGCTATTAATAACTGCTGCTGTGTGTTCAGATGAAAGTGTTTGATGGGTGTACATGGTGTAATGTAAATATGTCTTCATAAGTACACTTCAACTATGACAGACAAAATGAGTAAAAAAAAAATTAAAGAATTTAATAATAAATCATGGTGGAAAATAAGTATTTGGTCACCCACAAACAAGCAAGATTTATGGCTCTCACAGACCTGTAACTTCTTTAAGAAGCTCTTCTGTCCTCCACTTGTCACCTGTATTAATGGCACCTGTTTGACCTCATTATCTGTATAAAACACACCTCAAACAGTCTGACTCCAAAATCAAGACCAAAGAGCTGTCGAAGGACACCAGGAAGAAATTGTAGCCCTGCACCAGGCTGGAAAGAGTGAACCTACAATAGGCAAGCAGGTTGGTGTGAATAAATCAACTGTGGGAGCAGTTGTAAGAAAATGGAAGACATACAAGACCATTGATAATCTCCCTTGCTCTGGGGCCCCACGCAAGATCTCATCCCTATGGGGTCAAAATGATCATGAGAACGGTGAGCAAAAATCCCAGAACTACACAGAGGGACCTGATGAAGACCTGCAGAGAGCTGGGGCCAAAGTAACAAAGGCTACCATCAGTAACACACACTACGCCGAGAGGGACTCAGATCCTGCAGTGCCAGGCGTGTCCCCCTGCTTAAGCCAGTACATGTCCAGGAGCGGTCTGAAGTTTTCCAGAGAGCATATGGATGATCCAGAAGAACTTTGGGGAGAGAAATATCATGTGGTCAGAATGAAACTAAAAATAGAACCTTTGTGGTAAAAACTCAACTCGTCGTGTTTGGAGGAAGAAGAATGCTGAGTTGCATCCCAAGAACACCATACCTACTATAAAGCATGGGGGTGGGAAACATCATGCTTGGGCTGTTTTTCTGCCAAAGGGGGCAGGGTGGTTGACTGATCCGTGTTAAGGGAGAGAATGAACGGGGCATGTATCGTGAGATTTTAAGCCAAAACCTCCTTCCATCAGTGAGAGCATTGAAGATGGAACGTGGCTGGGTCTTCCAGCATGACAATGATCCCAAACATAACGCGCTCGGGAAACGAAGGAGTGGCTCCGTAAAAAAAGTATCTTAAGGTCCTGGAGTGGCCTAGCCAGTCTCCAGACCTCAACCCCATAGAAAATTTGTGGAGGGAGTTGAAAGTCCATGTTGCCCAGCGACAGCCCCAAAACATCACTGCTCTAGAGGAGATCTGCATGGAGGAATGGGCCAAAATACCAGCTACAGTGTGTGCAAACCTGGTGAAGACTTAGAGGAAACGTTTGACCTCTGTCATTACCAACAAAGGTTATGTTACAAAGTATTAAGCTGAACTTTTGTTATTGACCAAATACTTATTTTCCACCATAATTTACAATTTTTTTTTTAAACCCTACAATGTGATTTCCTGGATTTTGTTTTCTCATTTTGTCTCTCATAGTTGAAGTGTACCTATGATGAAAATTACAGACCTCTCTCATCTTTCTAAGTATACGTGTGTATATGTGTATACGTCTATATATATATATATATATATATATATATATAAAATTAAAACACACTTATGTATCCAAACAATAAATCCTTTAAAAAAATAAAAATTTGGGGAGTGTCAGTTGTTTCCTTAACCATGTTATACCAGCCAAGTGACCTGGTACCAAACAAGGCTCTAAAAGAATATTCTACGGAAAGTATGTTTATTAATAAGATTTTTGGATTTGGGTACCCCTTGGTTTCTCATGAATTGAGAAAGACTGACCTGTTTGTTGGCTCCTTGCCTTCACTATGTCGCCCCACACCATCTGCCCACCTGCCCGTCCTCTCAAGGGTCAAGTGACATCGTGTGTACAGGTTCCGTAGCACCTGATCACTCTCCTGTAGTGAGCGCCAGTCTGAGTGTTCACAGCTCGAGCAGCTTAACAGCAACTAGGAATGATAAACAGAGAGAAACTGTGAGGGAAACAAGCAGGAGAGACTGGGGCATCTACACCAAAAGGCCCAAAATAGAAATCCTGCACCAGTGTTACCTACGGTAGAATACCAGTGGACCACATGTGCTGTGATAAACCTTTCTTGTGAGGCCAAAATACACTTGACACGGCCAAAACTGACCAGAAGTGCCTATAATGAGCCATACTTGCTCAGACCTTTCTGTTGTAACTGTCTATGCTATTACTGAGCCGAGTGAATTGTTAGTGTTAGTGTTTGATGATTTAGGTATGACGTTTGCACAAATTGGAGTCTAAAAGATTCCAATAATACATTAACCTTGTACATCAAGTACTAAAAAAGAACCTTCAGACAGTTAGCATGTCTTGGCTTATCAACAATATTGAATGTATACACTATATGTTGCATGAGATCCAGTGTGTTTGGGTGTGTGACAGATACCAACCTGTACGGTGTTCTGGTAGGTTTGTATTCGTGTCACCGGTGCTAACAGCAGTGAAAGTAATCTAAATTTCTCCCGTTCCTCCTCCTGCAATAAATAATACGTCCATATCAAATACACACTGTACAGTGATTCTGCCATGTCAGAACCTTCACGTAAACTGATACACACCGAGACCCTGATTTACATCATGCTTTGTATGTGTTTAAATGTCACCAGTAAACAATATGGAAGATGATTTATCAACCATATCCACAGAGGAGTGAATGTTGAATGCATATAGATTCATTTAGTGGGAGCACTGTTCTATATCAAGTGTGAAAGTAATCGTGAGAGTGCTGATAGTGTGCCAACCCAATTAATGGCAGGGTATGATCTTATGTGCAGCCAATTTTGATAGTCTAGTAAGTGTTTCCCTCTACAATGCAGTCAACAACTATACGACAAAGGTTGATATACTGAAATAAGGGCATTGGAGGAGTACACAGAGAGAGATACAGGCAGAAACAACAGCTGTAACACATCAGGCAGCAAATTAAACTAGATCTGCATTTCCTGAAGGAACTATAACAGTGCTTGAAATGGAAAGAATGTGAATTGTGTCCCAAAACTTTTGGCCATGTATGGGTTTGTGTCCCAATACTTTTGGCCGTGTGTTGGGGGGTGTCCCAATACATTTTGCCACATGCAGGTGCGTGTACGAAAACTTTTGGCCATGTGTGGGTTTGTGTCCCAATACTTCTGTCCTCGTGCTGGATAGTGTCCCAATACTTTTGGTCGCATGCCGGCTTGTGTCCTAATACTTTTAGCCGTGTGTTGGGGCGTGTCCCAATACATTTTTCCACATGCAGGTGCATGTACGAAAACTTTTGGCCATGTGTGGGTTTGTGTCCCAACACTTCTGTCCTCGTGCTGGATTGTGTCCCAATACTTTTGGTCACATGCCGGCTTGTGTCCTAATACTTTTGGCCGTGTGTTGGGCCGTGTCCCAATAAATTTTGCCACATGCGGGTGCGTGTACGAAAACTTTTGGCCATGTGTGGGTTTGTGTCCCAATACTTCTGTCCTCGTGCTGGATAGTGTCCCAATACTTTTGGTCGCACCCCTACTACATACAGTATTGTGTCAGGACACCGTAAGAGTTTTCCTTGGGGAGGGGGCTGGGCCTCTGGGCCATACATTACACAATTATGAAACCTGCTAAATACACATATTAAACTGGATTTAGGCTCTGCATTAGATTTATGCATGTTTTTTTTATTTTTTATTTTTATGCATCTCACCTGTGTGTTTTGTGGTTTGTCAGGTTGGTCTCTGCTGAACTCTGTTGTCAGGATTGTTGCCAGCACAGCTGTGTATCCCAGATATGTATCGCAGAATGCTGACTGTACAGAAAACACACAGGTACATACACATGGGCACAGTTCTAAAATAAACCCTTCTGTAGAACTGTATAAGGTCTTTATCAGGAAGATACTCCCAGACATTTTATGAGAATTATGTATGAATAACAAATAACTCTGCTTGGCCAAGAGTATGTAGTCATCACTCTTAACCTGCCAGGAATTTGCACTGGGCTGTACCTCTGTCATAAGACACCGCATGTCAATTTTCCACATTTCTGCCCTGGTAGAGCTGCTCTGCCCAACTACTCTTGTATGCACTGCCATTGTATAGATCTGTGCTGTCATACCAAGTTTGGGTACAGGTATGCGCCAAACAAAGACTGCATTACATTCTTGAAATGGGACGGTGACTGAAAAGGACATTTGACCAGACATCACCATGGTCACATGCCACTATGTCACTATCTGTGCTACTGTAATGTAAATATAAAAGGCATGATACGCAAATGTGTCAGAGATACCGCTGAAAACACGAGTGGAATCCTAATCGCTAATGCCATCGCATTTTTCATTTAAGGAAAGTCCCAATGATTCTAAAACATAGAGTAATGTACTGTTACTACCCTGTGTAGGTTAAACCCATAACACTTAACAGGATGGTATGAGGGACCTGATCATTTTGTTTGACGTCATAGACAGTATGACGAACAACATAGAAGATCAGCCAGATGAAACAGAGACGAGTGAATGTGAACTAGTTTACATAGTTATAGGTTAGAAAGAACATAAAGGGAGTGGGGACAAACAAAGGAGTACTACCTACAATGGGACAGGCACCTATGAACTCCTTTTACAGCTTGTAGAGACCAGTTTCTAGTCCGAACATGAGCAAACAAGCACATAGCACATAGCACACAAATGACTTCTACTTTTAAACTATATCTCCCGCCTCTGCTAGTGGCTCTGCAGCACTGATTGGCTGTTGAGGTGACCAGCTGTGTACAGCAACAACATCCCGAGTTAATCTAGATTTTTAATTTCCTATTATAATTCATTCTAATTTTGAAGATCTTGAATGTTAAAGCGAACGGACGTCGATCGGATGGATGTTAAATGGCGCATACCTGTATTTTTGTTTCTGGATTCAGTATAGCAAATGCCCCTCGTGCGCAAAGCAAGCTCCAGGTAATGGTTTGCTGGCTCTGGTGTGGAAGAACTTTACTGGACTGCACACTCTAAACTCAATCCAGCTCCTCTAACCTTAGTGCTCTTGGGGCTGAATGGAAGCAAGTCATGGTTCAAAATCTAGTGGAAAGCCAAGTGAAAGGCCACAACTCCATATTATTGCGGGATGTCCACATACTTTTGGCCATGTAGTAAATTTGTGTAAGTAAAAATGATTGTGCAAGTTCTCCTACTTAGAAAGACGAGAGATGTCTGTAATTTTCATCAAGAAAATTGTAGACCTGCACCAGGCTGGGAAGAGTGACTCTACAATAGGCAAGCAGGTTGGTGTGAATAAATCAACTGTGGGAGCAATTGTAAGACATACAAGACCATTGATAATCTCCCTCAATCTGGGGCTCCACGCAAGATCCCATCCGTGGGGTCAAAATGATCATGAGAACGGTGAGCAAGAATCCCAGAACTACACGAAGGGACCTGATGAATGACCTGCAGAGAGCTGGGACCAAAGTAACAAAGGCTACCATCAGTAACACACTACGCTGAGAGAGACTCAGATCCTGCAGTGCCAGGCGTGTCCCCCTGCTTAAGCCAGTACATGTCCAGGCCCGTCTGAAGTTTGCCAGAGAGCATAAGGATGATCCAGAAGAGGATTGGGAGAATATCATGTGGTCAGATGAAACCAAAATAGAACTTTTTGGTAAAAACTCAACTCGTCGTGTTTGGTGGAAGAAGAATGCTGAGTTGCATCCCAAGAACACCATACCTACTGTGAAGCATGTGGGTGGAAACATCATTGCTTTGGGGCTGTTTTTCTGCATAGTGGACAGGACGGACTGATCCGTGGGGGTAAGGGAAGAATGAACGGGGCCATGTATCGTGAGATTTTAAGCCAAAACCTCCTTCCATCAGTGAGAGCATTGAATATGGAAACGTGGCTGGGGGGTTTCTTCCAGCATGACAATGATCCCAAACACCACCGCTCGGGCAACGAACGGAGTGGCTCCGTCGTAAAAAGCATTTCAAGGTCCTGGAGTGGCCTAGCCAGTCTCCAGACCTCAACTCCATGGAAAATTTGTGGAGGGAGTTGAAAGTCCGTGTTGCCCCAAAACATCACTGCTCTAGAGGAGAGCTGCATGGAGGAATGGGCCAAAATACCAGCTACAGTGTGTGCAAACTTGGTGAAGACTTACAGGAAACGTTTATTGCCAACAAAGGTTATGTTACAAAGTATTGAGTTGAACTTTTGTTATTGACCAAATACTTATTTTCCACAATAATTTACAATTAAATTCTTTAAAAATCCTACAGTGTGATTTCCTGGATTGTTTTTTTTTTCCATTATGTCTCTCAGAGTTGAAATGTAGCTATGATGAAAATTACAGACCTCTCTCGTCTTTCTAAGTAGGAGAACTTGCACAATCAGTAGCTGACTAAATACTTGTTTGCCCCACTGTAAATGTAATCATCAGTAACAAATTTCTGTGTACGTTTTCTTGGCCGGTGAGTTGAAGGAAAGCCTCTCCCACTGCTGAGTTTGGTTGCTCTCGGGTCAGCATCTCCTGTAGACAGTTTCTGAACAGCACGTGGAGCTGCAGCATCTGATCCAAGTGCTTTGCAAATGCCTTACTGACACACACACAGTATAAGAGATGCAAAAAGTGGTGTTACAGTATGGGTACTTGCAAATGACGTAATACTAATACAGTGGCACCTCGGTTCTCGACCACCTAGGAACTCGCCAATTTGGTTCTCGATGCATTTTGACTAGAAACATTTGTCTCGGTTCTGGTCGGTTGCTTGGTCGTCTGAGAATTTGCTTAAACTTGTACGAGTCAGGCCATGATTCACAATTCAGTAGACGAGCCGTTTCTCAATATGCGTACTTTTCTGTACTTGTGTTCTTGTGTACTTGTGAAACGTCATCAGTGGCAGCCCAAATACTGCTCCATTTCTAAGTTCACATCTAACCAAGTACGCTCCAAATCCCCGGATGTGTTCTTGCTCCGCCCATATTACCAAGGACGCATCGAAGCAGACTTGTGCGTACTTGGACAGCGAAATATCCCACAATGCATTGTCAGCTCGGTAATGGCGGATGAGAGGACTCCCTATTGGATGTATAAATTTCAAAGTAATACTGTTATTGTGTCACAGAATGAAGTTTTTAGAAATAATTTTTTAGGTGAGAATGTAATTGTTTAAACTATGCGGTCAGTTTATCAAGACAGAGCTTATATAAAAAAATGCTCAGACGATTTCCGAGATGTGATGTAAAGTTATTAACGTATTTATTATGCATTACATGTATTACTTATTCAACCCGTATTCTAAATATGAATTGTCTGATATAAATTGAAGTTCAAAATTAAATTCCCTTACTTGTTTGGTACTCGCTTATGTTTGGGAAGGTTTTTATTTTATGCTTAAATGCGATCGGGTTGTTATATCCGTTGTTACACGTAGATTAAACTATTCAATGGAAAGTAAAAGATCTGAGCACTTCTTCCACCACTGACAAGCTTTATACAAGATGTTTTAGGATTTTATCTAGGTGTAAAAAGTAAACTGTCTTGCCTCCATAGCCCATAGTACGCTGCTGTTCCAATTGTAGAATAACCAAACTGCGTCCTCCCATCCACAGGAGAACGTACTCACAAAATGAACTTGCCAAGTCCAGAGTAGGAAGTACACAAGTCTGAAGTTTGCGTACTTGGTATTTAGAAACTGCCTTGATCAGAGAAGATGTCTACTGTGTTTATCGTGTTTTTCTTTATTTTAACATGTACAGTACTGTATGCTTAGTCTCCATGGGTCCTAAAAAGGTTAGTTAATTAGAGCCAACCGAAAGCAAAACGGGAACTGAATGCTCCAGAACACAGGCTGCAGTTAGCTTAGCAGCTATGCCCTGAGTTCACCAATAGAGTAAGTGTTTTGCTTTTACTTTTCACTTTCAATCTAGTACTCACTAAATTACATGAGATTTTAGTACTTTATTATAAAATAAGCTTAGTGTAAATGATTTAGTAGGTTTTACTTATCATAGGCGCTTTACTTATCATTAACATTGATTTACTTATCATTACTAATCACAGGCTCCGCTATGATCCAGTATAGACCGCTCTACCAAACACTTGTTGAACTCTCCAGTTCGTGATACATTTAACTTCTGATGGATTTGTCAGAACATATCCCCTTCATAAATCAGGGAGCACCTTTAAAACAAAACTCCATTAATGCATATCATGCCTCATATAGTGTGGAGGCATTTTTCTGGGGGTCTGTAACAAATTAATTTGATTTACATTAATCCTTATGGGAAAAATTTGCTTTACACCCGTTTTCGGTTCGCAACAAGCCTTCTGGAACCGAGGTACCACTGTATGGGTATAAATTAAATGTGCCGAGTATGTGTGTGTATCTTACTGTGCTTCTATATGACCAGTTGCTGCAGATGGAGTTTTGTATTTCTCCTGAAGCAGACCAAGTTTGGAAACGTAATCCCACTCGGACTTTAACAGTGATATGGCGACTCTCTGCCTCCTGCCTGTGAGAAACACAATAAAGTAATGGTAAAGTTAGAAACTATACAAGTAATAGCTTCAATTTTGCACCAGCACTCACCACATAAACCAGGGATCTCAACAGGAAATGTTTGCAGCTTTGCATGACATACCTCGGATCACGAGTTTGGAGTAACTCCTTTTAAACTTTGTAAATCAATGCCATGTTCTTACAAAGATGAGATGGAAAGGCTTTCACTATGTCCTTGATATGCAAAATTGCCTGTCATATGGAGTCTCATTAAGGATGCAGCCAAAAGTTTCTGTTCATGGGTTGACTCTGGATTTACCTTCAACAGGATCCCTTTTTATTGGATGTTTTTCCTAATTCACACCATTATCTCTTCTAAAGAACACTTCATAGAACAAGTGGTATTCATGAACACATTCTGTTCTTAAATGTTTTCTTAACCTAACAATGGCCTCACACTTGTCTTAGGCTGTAAGAGTTGACTGTAAGCATCAAAATTAATAAAACTTTAAACTGTTTAGTTACTGGAAATAAGGCTTACATTTCAATTTAAATGCTTTCGAGTGGAGATCATCCTAAAAATACAAAAGTCTACATAAGGAAAGTTTATGGTAAAGATGGCCATCTTTTCCACCATCACCTCTATTTCTTGTTTGCTAAAGTTTTTTGAACGCTTGGTTTGAATTTCCTCCATTTTGCCGTCCTCAGAAAGGATTAAACTGATAATGGAAATAATGGTCAATACAAATTCAAAATGTGTCAAGTCAGATTTATTTCTATAGCACTTTTTACAATGGAGCATTGTCCCAAAGCAACTCTACAATTTTAGATTATCTTCTAATATCTATGACCCATCCCAAATTGAGCAAGCCTAGGGCAACAGTGGAAAGGAAAAACTCCCTAAGCGTTATGAGGAAGAAACCTTGGGAGGACCAAGACTCAAAAAGGGATCCAACCTCCTTGGGTGGTGTAGGCAATAAATGTAAGAACGAAGCTAATTTATCTCTGACTTGCGCAGGGTGTTGTAAGCTTTAAAATGCAACGTAGTCCACATAAGAAAACAATGAAGAGTTTCTTAAGAAAATAATTCTGATTTTCTTAAGATAATATTTGAGAACTTAAGTGTTTTTTTTCGAAAATTGATTTTAATGACATTCTTATGAACTTCTTAGTGTTTGTCTACAGAACCTTTGCACGTTGAATTCGGCCTGGGACAAAATCTTCGTTAAATATTATTATTATTTTGAAATAATTGCTATGTAGCTTGTGTGGTGTGATACGTGATTTACCTGGCAGGGTGCAGCTTGAAGATCCATCAGCTCTGAGATTCACCTGAGAGGAAGCTTCACCTGAAATGCCACACATGAGTCACAAACCCGTGTGCCGCTCTGACTTCAAAGCTCATGCTACGGTTGCATTGCCACTTAAAGCTCACCTGAGTTATGCCCCGCCCACAGACCCTGGAGGTAGCAGTGCAGCAGAAGAGCTCCACCTGCTGAGCAAAGGGACAGGCTCCCTCCGTTAATGTTGTTAACGCCATTAATCCCGTCGCTGCTCACCTGCTTAGCCCCACTGCAGCTAGCAGTGCTAGAGAAGCACACACACATACACACATCAGCACTACAGCACTGGGTTAATTTATTCTAAATAAGGCTATCCTATTAGGCTAGAGCTAACACTGCTAATTACAGTGGTGCTTGAAAGTTTGTGAACCCTTTAAATTTTTTATATTTCTGCATAAATATGACCCAAAACATCATCAGATTTTCCTAAAGCACTAAAAGAGAACCCAGTTAAACAAATGAGACAAAAATATTATACTTGGTCATTTATTTATTGAGGAAAATGATCCAATATTACATATCAGTGAGTGAAAAAGTATGTGAACCTTTGCTTTCAGTATCTGGTGAACATTTCCTGTAACTGTTGACCAGTCCTGCACACCGGCTTGGAGGAATTTTAGCCCATTCCTCCGTACAGAACAGCTTCAGCTCTGGGATGTTGGTGGGTTTCCTCACATTAGCTGCTCACTTCAGGTCCTTCCACAACATTTTGATTGGATTAAGGTCAGGACTTTGACTTGGCCATTCCAAAACATAAACTTTATTCTTCTTTAACCATTCTTTGGTAGAACGACTTAGGGTCTTAGGGTCGTTGTCTTGCTGCATGACCCACCTTCTCTTGAGATTCAGTTCATGGACAGATGTCCTGACATTTTCCTTTCTCTGATATAATTCAGAATTCATTGTTCCATTAATGAAGGCAAGCCGTCCTGGCCCAGATGCAGCAAAACAGGCCCAAACCATGATACTACCATCACCATGTTTCCCAGATGGGATAAGGTTCTTATGCTGGAATGCAGTGTTTTCCTTTCTCCTAACATAATGCTTTTCTTTTAAACCAAAAAGTTCTATTTTGGTCTCATCCGTCCACAAAACATTATTCCCCTTCTAGCTTGTCCATGTGATCGAGATCGAGCAGCAATGTTCTTTTTGGAGAGCAGTGGCTTTCTCCTTGCAGCCCTGCCATGCACACCATTGTTGTTCAGTGTTCTTCTGATGGTGGACTCATGAACATTAACATTATCCAATGTGAGAGAGGCCTTCAGTTGCTTAGAAGTTACCCTGGGGTCTTTTGTGACCTCGCCAACTATCACACGCCTTGCTCTTGGAGTGATCTTTGTTGGTCGACCACTCCTGGGGAGGGTAACAATGGTCTTGAATTTCCTCCATTTGTACACAATCTGTCTGACTGTGGATTGGTGGAGTCCAAACTCTTTAGAGATGGTTTTGTAACCTTTTCCAGCCTGATGAGCATCAACAACTTTTTTTATGAGGTCCTCAGAAATCTCCTCTTCAAACGTGCATTGTGAAGAGCAGACTACCACATGTTCATCTTTTCAGCAGTAGAGATTACTTATGACCAGTAGTAACTGACAGAAGTTTGGTGTTCCTAGGTCAAGGCACTAGTATATTAAGCCATGTTAAGTATTTTACTTATAATACGTTTAAATGGCAAGAAAAAAAACTTAACGTAAAAATGATGACTTTGGAAGTTGAAACATTAAATAAAGACATTCTTTATACCTAAACATTATGCACATTTTTCACCATTTTGGAATCAATAAGAACCGGAATCGATAAGTAGAAGCAGAATTGGAATTGATCAAATTCAAACGATACCCAACCCTAACTAAATATCATAATAATATCAAATGATGGCTGAGTGGTTAAGGTACTGACCTGTTGGGCCCATGAGCAAAACTATTAACCTTGATGTTATAGAATTGTATCAGTGGTAATCCTCTTTGGATAAAAAGCCTCTGCCAAATGTCTAAATAAAAATTCACATATCTCATTCAATTATTGTTTTCTAGAGTGATTATTTTCTACCTGTCACTCTGTGTTGCTGCATTACTCTTCGTCTGATCGGCTTTCACCTGCTCGTCACAGATCTGATGAATCTGACAGCGGATCTCCTCCAGTTCCTCCTAAGCACACACACGCACAGACCCAACTGAGCGAGGAAAGAAGAACGGCTTGAATCTTCAGAATAGCTGACCCAAGTTTCTGCACTTTAACACCAAATATATCCATCACATCCCAATCGTTCTATTGAAATGTTATACCGTGTGGTTACTGTAATTACTGTCCCATTTAATGTGTTAATAATGCACTATTGTTGATCATTTTTTACTGCCGCTAATTGCCTTCTTGTTACTTATTTTGTATGAGACACACGTAGTTCTAGGTTGTGTCTGAAATGATGTCCTAATCATTATTCCCTGCATTCCTAATACCATATGCAGGTATGTGTCGCTTTATTTGTGCAATATATAGGATACCATAGTGTGCTAGTTATGGACTAAATAGCCAAGATACTGCATTCTTAGCCAAGATACTCCATGCACTGGCATTTAATATCATCACTGACTGCAATATATTGATTTGCTTTTGTATTATTAAAGGTGGGTCAAATTTTATCATGTAGATCAGTGTATTGTGAAATAAAACACATTAATTCTCTCAGCCCCTCCTTACCCTGAACATGCTCTCTCTCTCTCACACACACATTCTTGAATGAGAAACTGTCTTGTATGTGACAGTGCAAGACATTTCCTGTTGTATTTGAATTTCCTATTGTAATGAGAGACTGCACTGTTACACGTGTCATGACAAGTCATGCACAGTGGGGCAAAAAAGTAGTTAGTCAGTCACTGATTGTGCAAGTTCTACTTAGAAAGATGAGAGAGGTCTGTAATTTTCATCATAGGTACACTTCAACTATGAGAGACAAAATTAGAGAAAAAATCCAGGAAATCACATTGTAGGATTTTTAAAGAATTTAATTGTAAATCATGGTGGAAAATAAGTATTTGGTCACCCACAAACAAGCAATATTTCAGGCTCTCACAGACCTGTAACTTCTTCTTTAAGGAAACTTTTCTGTCCTCCACTCGTTACCTGTATTAATGACCTCTCTCATCTTTCTAAGTAGGAGAACTTGCACAATCAGTGACTGACTAAAATAATTTTTTGGCCCACTGTACACTAAAGTTAGGATTGGATCTTTTTGTATCTTGTCAGATTTGATTGGATGTTGTCTATGCTAAACATTTTCGTCTCGTTTTTATTCGTGGACAAAAGTTTCAATTCATTTTTCATTCATTTTAATTTAGTCATCGTCTCGTTTTCGTTAGAAAAAAAGAATCGTTGACAAAAAATATGACGGAAATCATTAATTAACAAAATTAACACTGCTTCCCTGCTATATTTCCCTCTGAGTCCCACTGCCTGTGTTAGTGTCTGTGCGTGTGAGCTTGGCCATGAGTGCTCCACACTAGTGCTGGGCAATTGATCAAACATGAATCAAAAAGACATTCAGAACTATTAAGTGCGTTTCCACTGTGTCTTTACAAACGCTACACAATATGAAAAAGATACAAGAAAATGGAAAGAAATAACCGATGCCACATCCTACCAAATCCCAAAGGATTTAAATGGGTTGAAATATTCAATAAATAACCATAAATAGTTCATCTGTGCGTTTCCTTCAGTTATTTTAAAATCACAATGATATGCAGTCTTCCGTTAGAAAAAATATCCCATGTTTAATAGTTGAGCATATTTGAAGCAACCCTTCCCAGTGAACTATGAGGGGAAAAAACAACGACAACCAAAATCCCTAAAACAAAATAATCGTTCATTAATTGTAACTGAGGTAAGATGTTCAATTAATCATGATATTGATTTGACACTACCACACTACTACTATACCATATGACATCATAGGACACATCTATTGTGTGTGTGCATGTGCTACCTTTAGTGAACAGATTAGCGTTTCGAGGTGCAGCGTGCGTTTGTTACAGCCATGTCGTGTTTCTTCCAGCTGGTTCTGCAGCTCAGTGTCACCCAGCTGAATCTGATTCAGTTCCAGCAGAGCACGAGAGAAACCTGACCTGAGCTCCAATACCATTGCCTGCAACTGCACACACACACACACACACACACACACACACACACAGGAAAACATAGATACACTGCATATATACATATATGTCGACACAAGCATGTTTGAATTACATTTCTAACACTGTTGTCTCTGTTCCCACTCTTGGGCCAAAATACAGTCAAACCCCAGTACCTGATATAGATGGATGACATTTTGCCTTTACCTGCACCTTCCACTTACATCCTATCAATAGGAATCTACACATTGGCTTTATACAGTTATTAATTATAGGATCTAAATAATCTCTCCATGATACAGCAGAGGATATTTTACAACATTTATTTACACTTGTGCACTAACAGCTAGAAACATTTAACGGTGAATCACCTGAGGGGATAATGCAATGCATTACATGCATACACACACACACACACAAACGCGCAACACACATAACAGTAAAACCATGTTAAGTTGAGATCACAAAAAGTATGAAGGGTTTTGAAGATGCCAGAGGAAGTTAGGGCTTTTCACATTAAGAATTAATGGATATATTGCTTCTGTTATATGAATGATCTGAGCCATTTCCAGGAAAGATTTAGATCAGATAAAGAGGTTTGACTGTACAAAGTACAAAGAAGATTTTTTTTCTATACAGTGGTACCTCGGTTCTCGTTGTTAATTCATTCCAGAAGGCTTGTCAAGAACAGAAAACGTCAAGTACCCAGCACATTTTCCCCATAGGGAATACTATAATTTGAATGAAACCCTTGCAGACCCCCAGAAAATCCACTCTATAAGGCATTATATACATTAATGGAGTTGTACTGTACAAGAGCTCCCTGATTTACTAAGGGTATATGTTCCGACAAATCCATCATAAGTTAAATGTATCATGAACGGAGGAGATTAAAGAGTGTTTGGTAGAGTGGTCTGTACTGTATCACAGCGGAGCCTATGATAAGTAAGTTATTCTTTAAAACACTTACATTAACCTACAGTTGCCAAAATCGTTAACACAAAGCTTATTTTATAATAAAATGTTGAAAATCTCATGTAATTTAGAGAGTAATGAATTGAAAGTGAAAAGTAAAAGCAAAAAACTTACTCTACTGGTGAACTCAGCGTACTCGCATAGCTGCTAATGCTAACTGCAGCCTGTGTTCTGGAGGATTCAGGACAGGATTTCCCTTTTGTTTTTATTAGGACCCATGGAGACTTATGTGCACTAAGAATACAGTACAGTATTGTGAATCTGAATCACTGAATCACTGTGTACTGAATTCTGAGTCGAGTTTCAGCTGAAACAAGCCAGCAGGGCTCGACTCATACAAGTTTAAGCAAGTGCACAGAGTACACAGACAACGACGAAACCGAGTTAAATGTTTCTAGTCTAGGGCTGCAACTAACGATTATCTTAATAATCGATTAATCGGTCGATTAATTTTTCGATTAAACGGTGAATTGGGTAAAAAAAAAAAACTTTCCATGTCTTTATTCAGAAATCTAACATTAAATACCAGAGCACATAAGTGCTTAAAATAAATGAATAATAATAAATTAAATTTACTAATAAATTAAAATAACAAATTAAACAATAAAGAAAAATAAGTGCATCTCTGATGCAAACACTACATACAAACTCATTCACGCTCTTTCTTTAGAAACTTTGCATTGCAATCCAAAAATGTTAGCATGTCAACATGCTCCTGGCTAAAGCTGGCTCTCTTTTTAGAGACTATATTTCCTGCCGCAGAAAACAGACGCTCAGACAGTGTTGAAGTAGCAGGAATGCATAAATAGGACTTGGCTAGCCTGGCCAATATAGGATATCTGTCTCTTAACTCCATCACTGTTATTATCCAGCTAACAAGCAAAAAACAGCATCAACCGTGCTGTGCCAGCTCCCATAGTGTGAGTGCGTTTCCTCACTTCAAAACGGAACAAACTCGGGATATTGGGGTGACTTACGCTGTTGTTGAGCTCCCTTCATCCTCATCGGTGACTCCATGTTTCCGTTTCGAGGGCTGTATCAGCACCGTGGTGCTCCCGTGCCAGGTCAGATCACTTTTGCAAAGCTTGCATGTTACACATTGTTTAGTTGTGTGAAGCATGAAGTGCGCCGACACTTTTGAGGACTTAAGCCAAATCTTCTTCTTTGCGCCGGTCAAGTTTCATTGTAGAATTTATTTAATTCTTAACGCTAACTTATTTTGAAGATTCCTCGTCCGCACTGGCTCCGCCTCGCTCCATACAAATCGCTCGTGTTTTTTTTCCAGTGTTGACGAAGTGCCGCAAGTAACGTAAGCGGCTATGATAAGGCGGGGGACATAAATCATGCGACACAACGAATCGATAATGAACTATTCTAGTCAAAATGGGTCGAGAACCAAATTTGATGAGTTCCGAGGTGGTCAAGAAAGGAGGTACCGCTGTATTTCTGAAGAAAAACACCTTGCACACCTGTGTCTAATCATAAATCAGACTGGAGCAGTAAAATAGTGAAACAGTGAAAACGTCCACATGACTCCATTTGATGGAAACTTGCCTTCGTTCTATGCACATTCCATTTTTCAAGTAACTATTCCTTTAATTGTGTGTGTACAGCTTTTACAGCACACTGCTGGACTGCAGCATACTGCTAAACTCCCTCAGCTGTTCTGTCACACTGCATCAGCACTGCTCAGCTCTACGTAAGTGTGTGTGTGTGTGTGTGTGTGTGTGTGTGTGTGTGTTCGAGTGTGTGGTTTACCTTTGAGATTTCCCTCACCAGCTCTCCCTCTTGAGATTTCATCATCTGTGAGAGCAAAAACACACACAGACAAACAAAGATAAACATACACACGAGTTTGCAAACAATTCATCACATTTCAGCAAGCAGAAAGAAAAGAGCACCATTCACTCCTAACACACCATCATTTGGTCATATCATTCTTCTGTTGGCTGAATACTGTACCGCAATAATGCTAATAAAAATATAACACAAACTATAAAAGAACTCTAAGCCTATTTCTAACACTAATCCTGCACTTAAAATCTAACTATAATATTTTATTATAGTTTTTAATTCAGAAGTCATGTACTGCATTTTTTCTTAAGGACCAGCACATTTGATTCTCACACATACAGTAACGATAGTCTGACATCTTTTTTCAAGCAGATCTGAGACCTAATTACAAAGACAGTGTTAAGTGGTCCCTGTGTATGTGTGTGTGTGTGTGTGTGTGTGTGTGTGTGTGTGTGTGTGTGTGTGCGCGCACACAAGAGAGAGAGAACAAGAGAGAGACAGAGAGACCTGGAGCAGGTTGCCCTGCCAGCGATTCCCCCTGGTGCAGGAAGTGGCACTCGCCAAAGAGCTACACCACACCCTACAGCCTACAGAGAGAGAGAGAGACAGATGCACTCATCCCTTATTGCACTTACTGCATTGAAATACTGTACTAGCTATAGCCATGCCAGTGATCTTAAAATGAACTGACGTGAAAGAGGCTGAGAGAAAAAGAGGTTGTGTCAGCGGTGTAACAGCCGTACTATCAAGACAGAGCTGAGTGCCACAAATACACCCATGCAAAATGTAAACCAATATGTTATACTGTCCTTCCTATATAAATGCAAATACGTCTAAGAGAAAACATATTTCACTCTGGTGCACTACACTATGTAAAATAAAGAAAATAAATAAATAAAGTATTCAGTACTCAGGTCGTATAGAGGTCTAATATGCATGTGTTGCATGTTCTCCCTGCCTGCATGGGTTTCTTCCATGTACAGTGGAACCTTTCAATTCGGACATAAACGGCCCGTTTGAATTTTTTTTGTTCCCAAATTCGAACAAAAATTCCAACTTCGAACATGGGTACCCAAAATAAAACACTCAACTTACTTAGGTACCCTAAATAATACACAAAAAAGGTGCAATCTTCCCTTTACAGCATTTAGCAGACATCCTTATCCAGAGCGACTTACAATCGATTCAATCATGGGTTAAGTGTCCTTGCTCAAGGACCCAACAGTGGCAGCTTGGCAGAGGTGGGATATGAACCCTGGACCTTCTGATCCATAGTCCAGAACCTTACCTGCTAGGCTACCACAGTCCCAAAGATAATGCCCCTAATCCAGTCCAGTTGGTGGCGATAATGCACCAATACGGTATGCCAATCGCCATGAAACCCAAAAGAAGAAGAATGAATATTATATAACATTATATTATTTTATTATATTATGTATATGTATGTTATATTAGTCTATGGGTGCGATTTCAGACAGTCTCAGCGTCGCTGTCCCAGTGATAAGACGTGCCGAAACTGCGTTCACCTCAGTGGCTATAAAGTTTCACTTTATTTTCACTTATTTCATATCTTTATATTTCAATTATTATAAATATTTACCTATTACTATTAGTGTAATAAATTCCTCTGCTTTATTCATGCTTTTAATCATTAACTTCATACGAATACAAGCGTAAAAATCACTTGGAGGTCGGGAATGGATGAATCCTACTTAAATTACTTCTAATGACGAAATTTGATTCTGACATTGAACAAATCGGAGTTCAATCGACCTTCTGGAACCAATTAAGTTTGAGGTTCCACTGTACTCCAGTTTCCTCCCACATTTCAATATCAAGTGGGTCAAGGTCAATTCGAATATCTAAAGAGTGAACCAGAACTAGAAGAACCGGAGTGCAGAGAGAAGACTAATCAATGTGTAGCCAGATGAGTTTGAGAGAGCAGTAAATGTGGTGCAGTTATAAGACACAGGTTGGATCTGTGCTCTGCTGTGTGTGAACTGACCGAGGATTGCAGGACAGATTATCATCTACGCCGCCCAAGGAGGTTGGGTCCCTTTTTGAGTCTTGGTCCTCCCAAGGTTTCTTCCTAGAACTAGGGAGTTTTTCCTTGCCACTGTCGCCCTAGGCTTGCTCAATTTGGGATTGGACGTAGTTATTAGGAGATAATCTAAACTTGTAAAGTTGCTTTGAGACAATGCTCCATTGTAAAAAGCGCTATATAAATAAATCTGACTTGACTTGACTTGAGTTGCAGATGTCCCAGTGCAGTGAGGCTGAGGATGGATGTACAAAATCATCATATGGTGCTTTCTATTGGGAGCTGAGAGTCCCTAATCCTAAACCCTACATTTGAATTCCTTGACCCTGTGGTCAGTTCATAAGTTTGGTGTTGTGCTTTGATGCTGAAAAATCCAGTCGTGGCCCAGTTTGGGGTCATCTGCTGGTCCCAAAGGGAGTCCATGAAACCATGTGTCCCAACAAGAAATAAGCACTTTAAATAAAACTACACATGCCACAATTATAGAAATCCCTGTATTTAATAATTTGTACAACATCCCTTTGCCAATAAAACAGCACTTAGTCTTCTCTTATAACATTTTTTGGAGAATCCAGAGCAGGGAATCTAAGACCATTCCTCTTTACAGAATGTCTCCAGATCGTCCAGGATCCTAGGTCCTGTCTTGTACGCTATCCTCTTAGCTCAGTCCACAAGTTTTCTGTGGGGTTTAGAGATGGAAGTACCAAACACAGGGCTGCCAGTAATCATGGAGGGGACTGTACTTCCATTAGATTTCACACAGTTTCCAGGGATGCCAACAACTAATGCATTTAAGAAGATATTAGTTATTATAGATATTATTAATATTATTATTATTATTATTATTAAACATTATATTTCAAATATATAAATAAATGTAATAAATATATTGTAATAAATTGAAGAATATATATATATATGCGCAGAACTCCAAATTAAAAAAAGTTGGAACGGTATGGGAAAAAAAAACTACATGCAGTGTTCCTTGCATTTCCTTTGACTTTTTTCTTCATTGCAGACAGTATGAACCCAAGATATTTCAGTTTTTTTCTACTCAACTTCATTTCATTTGTTAATAAACATCATTTTGCACAGTTACGTTTTAAGTGGCATTTCTGAATGTAACTGTATTGTAGTGCTTGATAAAGGTTTGATAAAGTAATCCCTTGCCCATGTGGTTCTATCAGCTATTGCTAAATGACGGTTCTTGATGCAGTCTGATGGATTGGAGATAATGCCTCTTCAATTTAGTCTTGCACCTTTTCTCTTTATGCACTGAAATTCCTCCAGATTCCTTGGGTCGTTTATTAATATTATGCACTGTAGAGGGAGAAATATGCAGATCCCTTCCAATATTACTTTCAGGAACATTGTTTTTTAAACATTTCGATAATTTTCTCACAAATTTGTTGACAAACTGGAGATCATCTGCTCCTCAGAAACTCAGCCTTTTGTGGATACTGATTTTATACCAAATCATGATTATAATCACCTATTGACATCACCTGTTTGAAATCACATCATTATTTAGTTGGGTTTTTTTTCTGTGTGTTGTTTTTTACATCACTAGCCCTAAATTGTCCCCATCCCAACTTTTTTTGGAATGTGTTGCAGGCCTGAAATTCAGGAATGGATGTTTATTAACAAATAACATGGTTCATCACACAAAACATTAAATATCTTAGGTTCACACTGTTTCCAATGAAATAAAGGTTACAATAAATGTAATTCCTGCATTTTTTTAATTTGCATTTTCCATACCGTCCCAACTTTTTCTAATTTGGGGTTGCATTTTTAAAGTTTATTATGCAGATTACCCCACTTGATAGAGGACGTTTACTGCACTCTTTCATGAGCTAACAGAGGCCTGATATTGTTTGCAGAGACACACAGACCAGGACCTATTACGCTCTCTTAAAGGGCAGTGGAGGTTCTAGAGCATTTGAAGTGGGGCTGCCAGGCTGAGGCCAGTGGCTATGTTAGAGGGGTCAGTTACTTTATAACCAAATGTGGATTGCTTGTAGCCACAAGACTGACATAAGGGGGTGCATGTGGGGCATAGCTTGTTGTCACAGTGGCATTGGCCCCTGCTGGCCCCCCTAGAACCTTCACTACCTCTCAGGTATTGGTGACTAAGAGGATTAAACCCATTATCTGTAGCCAACAGGGCAAACAGTTTTCTGGAGCACTGATATCATATTTAGTTATAACATCTTTCTCTTGATATAACGATATTAGTCATTTGCATTAATAATTTGGACACTCAATTGACTTAAATGGTACACTTAATGCACTTAGGCTACATTAACTTAAACAGCATAACCAGTCGCGAGTGTGAGTGTTTGGTGTTTGTGTTTGGTGTTTGTGTTTGTCACTTACCTCAGAGAGACAGAGGCAGTACTTGCTTCTTCAGTACAGATTAAATACAAAGTAAATACAAAGAAATCCACTCGGGCATCTATATTCCTCATAAACAATGCATTTAAGGCTTATTTATAAATTTCCAATCGAAATTCCAGCTTTATTCCCGCTAGTCCCAACACAGCTCTGTCCCGCGCGTGCGCTGCGCTTCTCGTTCCAACGGCTCTGTCAGCGCGCGCGCTGTTTATAGCCTATTGCCTCAGCCCTGTACGGCAAACTGTAACAGAATTTCACGATGATACGTACACGAACAAATTTCATACATACGATACACATAACTGAATTTTGCATTTGTTATGCCCGGGATAATTAAAATATTTATTCCGGAATCTCGTCAATTTTGAGTCTACCCCGGAATTCATTGCGTGCAGGCGGATCCTGAACGGGACGCCAGTCTGTCCCATGACCCGACATTAAATGAGACTGACACTTTTCACTACTAAAACACGCTTTAAATTAAGAACATTTAAAAAAGGCAATTTCTGATTGGACCACCAGATGTCATCCTGCATCAAAGCTTTAAGTAAATCTAAACAACCCATGTATAAAAAACAAAAAGCCACAATCTACTGTAAATGTTCATACTAAAGCTGTCAGCTGCTTGACAGTTTTAAAGTGAATTTTCACAGTTTGACCATGAAGTTCACAGTTTTACTATGAATTTTTGATTGTAATTTGGAGACTTCATGGTTCTACTGTGAACTTCCATAGTACAACTGTAAACGTGGTTGACTATGAAGTGACCATGAATTATTTCACACTTGTACTATGAATTTTTGTGGTAATTTGGCCAATTCATGGTTCTTCTGTCAAATTTCACGGTACATTTTGCCTGGGGCATATTGTGATTTGAATACTGGTGTGATGGTGACCAGCATGGGATGGTAGTTTGCTGACATGCTAGTCAACCAACAAGACCATGTCAAACATTCACAGTACCAGACCAAGCCAGCAAATTGTGTGTCCAAACCAATTGTGCTAACTGTTTTAAGTGTGCAAACTTTAACTCCTTCTAGATTTGCTCACTTTGGGTACAGGCCGTTCTGTATTTAAATCTGGACAGGCCAGTAAAGTACACTGAACTCTTAGTATCATATTCATGGATCCAAGTTAAGAGGCATTATAATGCTGATTTAGCCATTACAAGGTGTTTACATTGTAGCCATAAAGGGATGTACACTGTCATCAACAATACTAAAATGATGTTGTTAGTGACCCAAAGTATGCAGAGAAAGAATTTCCTTGACCATTACACTAACACACAACTTGAACAATGCAGGTTGGGTCCAAGGACTCATGTACTTTATGGCACATGTTCTACTACCTATACTGCTGTGGGGATTACCAGTGCCTTGATTGTACCCTGTAAGGCTGTATCAGTTATCAGTGGCTCTTGATAAGAACTAATTGTACAGTGCTGTAGGCCTCTAGCTTTAAGATTATACATTTTTAGGGTTTTTTTTGTTCGATATTTCCAGATATTTAGGATGTTTTTTATAAATGCAGTTCACCTTCCTGTCAGTTCTGGAAGGTAAATAGTAAACCTTCTCATCAGGAATGCATTTTTGCCTAAAGAATATCTGCTTTTTTAAGAGACTGTTCTGTATGAAAATTGCAGGACATCAGAAGTTCCTGAAAATACTAAAACCACCCAGGTTGTTGGGCTGGGCAGTGCTAGGATTTCACCATGTGCAATTGTATAGGTTGTAAGTGTCTTTGGACAAGTATTAAATGTAAAATGGTGTAGCAAGCCTATTTTACATTCAGCCTAGGGTCATTTTTTTATCATTGCTGTTCACCTTCCTGTTAACTCTGGAAGGTGAGCAGTAAATGATCTCATCAGCAAGACATTTTTACCTTCTGCTAATGGGGCTTGTTTTAAGAGACTGTTCTGCATGAAAATGGCAGGAAATCAATAGTTCCTGACAACACTGAAACCACCCAGTCTGGCATCCTTGTGTGCTCAAATTCAACTGCTGTTGAGCTGGATAGTGCTTGTGTAAGGATGCATCAGTTGTAAGTGTCTCTGGATAATAACTAAATGTAAAATGGTGTAGCCTACCTGCCTTAAGATTCGATATACTGTAAGTGTCTCTGGAATAGAATAAAATGTAAAATGGTGTAGCCCATTTGTTTTAGGATTCAATATCAACTCTGGAAGGTGAACCGTAAACCTTCACATCATCAAGGCATTCTTGCCTAAAAGAACTGCTGCTCTTGGGACTTTTTTGAGAGCCCATTGTCCATGTAAATGGCCAACAGTTGCTGAAAATACTAAAACCACCTTGGCATAAGTATGACACAGTATGACAGTTTAGATGTGCATGTGATCACTGTATGCTCAGATTTCTGTTCTTGGATGATAATTGGAACCGAGCATGGTTTTCTGCTGGTCTCAGTGGTGGACTATGGTGGCTCAGCGGTTACACGTCCCAGTTCTCTCAAACATGAACAGTTTCTGAAGTACTAAACCCTCCCACTCTGCGGTGAGTATGGCACTTTCACAGCTTTTCATACGAAGGATAGCTTCGAGTCGAATGCAGTTTATCAAAATCAGTTTATTTTAGCAAAACAAACTAAATGTATTCATACAACCAATCAATATATAGCCTATTAATAAATCTAGCTGATATATTGCAGTAATTCCGATATGTTTTAAAAATTATGGTTATTTATTTATTTTTCCTTTAATTATGTTTAACACTGGTGTCAAAACACTGTGTGACGTCATCACAAATTCAGCCAATAACGGTGGGGTCTCTGGCAGGCTCTACAATCCGATTGGCTGACGCCAGTTGACAGAGCCTTTTAAAAATATCAAAACAGAAAGCAAGAGGGTTATGGTGCGACTGGTAAGGACGTTAATGCTGCACTGGTTAATTGCACGGTATTTACCAGCATTTTCATAGTTTTTTTTATAGCATTGTTTCTGATGTATTGTCATAATAGCATGTCATAATGGGCTGTCATGAATCCTCGGCTAGCTTAGCTTAGCCTGTTTGACTTTGAAACTTTGCATACGTGAGTGCAGGTGTAAGATACGAAATTCAACAGAAAGCTAACAGATTAACCTCTGTATATATTCTGTGTTGTATTCAATTTGCACTGGCTGTTGCTTTATTACTTAAATCTGCTATGTAACCTCACTTTAATAATGACAACGTGTAACTACTTATGTCCAATTTATGTTACAAACAATTTCTGACCATTTTAGGCATTATTTCTCGTTACTGTGTTCCGTTTCCGTGGAGTCATGAAGCCAGTCCTCTAGGACGTGGCCACTTTATTGGAAACACCTGTCCTTTCACGATTGGGGCTTCCATGTATAGAAATTAGACACTTGACCCCTGAGTGCATCACAAAATCAGTTGAGCAAGTTGTCTGTCTGAATCCGCATTAGAATGGGAAAATCGAGCCAGTATTTTTAAAGCTGCCAACTTGGGGAAACATCCAGTGACCAAGGATCCTGTGGATGTAAACAATTCGTCAACGAAAGGGGTCTGAGGAGGACATCAAGTTCTCATCAACAGGTGGTGCACAGTCAAGCACACTGAGATGGGAGGATGGCAGAATTTGGCAGCATGATTTGATTTCTTTTGGGTGTCAAGAATTCAGGCTGCTGGAGGTAATGGGGAGTGGAATTATATCTGTGAATGGACATTTGGACAGTTAGGCTTTATCCTAAGCATTGTGACTAACCAAGTCCGTGGCAGCTGTTTAACTTATGGACAGTTTCAGCTGGACAGTGCACCAAGCCACAAGCGTCATGCAGTCATGGATCAGTCCCAGGAACATGACAGCAAATTTCCATGCTTCTCTGATCTTCACAGTTCCAGATCTTAATCTTATAGAGTCTCTGGTATGAGCTAGAACAGGCTGTTCAGAGCGTGTCAGTGTTTTAGTCTAATTTGCGCCAGCTGTCAGAAGCCTTCCTGTCCACGTGGGTCACTGGGATCCTTGCATGATTTCAACACCTAGGGGAATCTGCGCCAGGGCGGATTGCTGGGGTTTTGAAGGCCAAAGGAGGTCCGACACACTACTAGCTGGGTGACTCTAATAACGTGGCTATGCAGTGTACAGTCCTATAACAAAATGTTTGGGTTCTACTGGCCAAATTACAGGTGTTGTCTGTCTAAATTAAAAGAAGTTAACTTCTGTAAGGCACAACCCTAAATATGCCACTTTTCCAAGCCTTAGGACACAAGATGTCGCATAGGCTACACAAGACTGACACACAAGCACTTGCTATCTCGAAACACCAAACCAAGGAGTCCAACCTGTGATATCCAACTAACAATCAAACGCGTCTACGCCGCCCAAGGAGGTTGGGTCCCTTTTTGAGTCTTGGTCCTCCCAAGGTTTTTTCCTATAACACTCTGAGTTTTTCCTTGCCACTGTCGCCCTAGGCTTGCTCAATTTGGGATTGGACGTAGTTATTAGGAGATAATCTAAATTTGTAAAGTTGCTTTGAGACAATGCTCCATTGTGAAAAGCGCTATATAAATAGATCTGACTTGACTTGACTGACTAATAGGCTGTGCCGCCTTCGACCCTGTAAGACAGAGATACTACATCACACGAAACGTAAAGGACGTATTTGGAAGGACTCCACCAAAGAAACTCTTGGCTTTGCTGTCCCATGTAAACACGAGGAACTTACCATAATGTACAGCTGAACCAGAATTCTAATAACATGCCATTAATATGGGACTGTGGTGGCCTAGCAGAAGTTCAAAGGGTTCAAATCCCACATCTGCCAAGCTGCCACTGTTGAGTCCTTGAGCAAGGCCCTTAACCCACTATTACTTGGACTGTAAGATTGTATTAATTGTAAGTCGCTCTGGATAAGGACGTCTGCTAAATAATGTAAATGTAAATATAGCCAATAATTGTGCTAGTATGGCACTAAAGCACCAACAACCAAGCCACTGAACCTGCCACAACTATTGTATATGGTGCCTTTCTCTTTCTCTTTAGATCCAACAAGTGATGAGGGTCAGTGAGTTTGATTCCTCTGATGAAGAGGAGGCAGGGGAGGAAGACACCATGCCACTACAGATCTCCTGGTAAGCGTACATGACACTCGGGATTTGCAGGTGTGAACAACTGGACCTTCCTGACGCATACCTTGGCCTGTGTGACACATCTAATTATTAACATATACATATAAATACAATAGGGAGGAACATCCCCCAGAACTGCAACAGCTACTCCTGCCATGCCCTGTAACTGACCTCCTTCGAAAGCTATGCCGAGTGCATATTGGGATAGGCTCCAATCCTCCTGCGACTGAGACAAGCGGGTATAAAAGGGGAAATAAATGAAATGACTACAAGATTGGTTGTTAGTACACTAGCCCACTACCATAGGGACCTGGGTTCAAGTCAAGGCGGTGCACAAATGGCGAAACCCCACCAGAAGATGCGAGACCTTCAATGAACGGAACAGCCAGGTCAGTAAGAAGCTGTAAGAAATCGTCCAATCAAGGATAAACCGGTGGACCCAGGTGATGTACATCACCTGATTAGATTGGAGACCACACCCATCTTTGGATCCTATCATACCCTGCTGAAGATACAGCATCTACTGACTGAGTGTGCTGCGTACCACCATGAGAGCCTATGACATTGTATAACCAGTGCGATAGGACAAGCACTCCACTGCAAAATAGAAGCCCACATGTTAATAAATGCCTCATAGCTTGATACCAGTGAGATGACTCAGAGTTGAGAACCTCTGATGTACATTATGCACTTCTAAGTCATTAGAGAAACATGTGTTGGGGTCTGTGTTTTACTGTGGCTCTTTGTGTGTGCAGGTTGTCTCTGTCGGTAGTAGAGTGCTCTCAGTTTCTCGGCATTTGTCCTCTACCAGGTAAAACAAGGGGTACAGTACTATGCAAAACTTTTAGGCAGTCTATATTTTGCTCATTAGCTCATGTTTGCACTAGACACTGTTCTAATTTGATTGATGTGTTTAGAGACTTTTTTGTGCAAGTTACTTGTTTGTTTGTGGGACTTTCCGCTGCTTATTTGTAACAAGCCATAAATGGTGTTTGGAAGTGTAGGTGCCTGTTCTATTGTAAGTAGTACTCCTTTGTAGTAAACGTCCTGTTTCACAGAATGCAATGCGAATGTTAGATGGTGCATACCTGCAACTGTCTCTCTTATTTGAACAGGATGCCGATATAAAGACATAAGAAGAAACTTGGAGAAAGATGTTGGTAAGTCAAATGCACACACAGTTTACAGTTGGAGCAGGTTTGCGCTAATAATACAGTGCAGTGCAAACTCGCTTGATTTGTCACAACCTGTCCATGACTGTCATTGGAATACACTGTGTTTCGACAAGGATGTGGACAACCCTTCCATTTAGTGGTCCCTGTTATCAACCCCATTCAATGGTAAGAGGTTGATCATATGAAGTATACATGCATTCATTCTCTACAGATAAAGTGGCAATGGAATGGGTTGTACTGAACACTTTCACATTGTTAATATGACACTTTCATAGGTCTTCATTTGGAACAAGTCAGTTAATCAACTTTCCCTCCTAGAAAATCTCATAAAAAAATGGTTTAAAAGCTTTGATGGGAGACTGTACAGTATTAGGCTGGTAGTAGGGAGTAATGTGTGTAAAGTGGAACCTGTGTCATGCAAATTAGATTAGTACCTCTATCAGTACCACCGCTGCCAAAAAGGTCCAGAGTTCGAATCCCACTGCTGCCACTGTTGGGTCCTTGAGCAAGACCCTTAACCCACAATTGCTTGGATTATAAGATTGTATCAATTGTAAGTCGCTCTGGATAAGGGCGTCTGCTAAGTGACATAAATGTAAATGTAAGGTACTGATATGCTCAGAACACCCATTCTACCTCGTCCCAGAGATGCTGTATAGGGTCTATATAAAGATCTCAGGATTGTGAAGGCCAGGAAAGCAAGGAATACTAGCTTTCAGTCCATATTCCAGCTTAATGACATGGTGCGTTGTCTTGCTGAAAGTATCCTTCTGCCACAGGGTAACCAGCTGCCATGCAAGGATGAACTTCACAATGATTAGGTAAACCCTCATGTCCAAACGTCCATCCACCGGTATCAAAGGACCTAGGGTGTGCCAAGAAAACATTCCCCACACCAGTACTTTACCTGCCTGAACTATTGACACCTGACAGGGAAGGTTTATAGATTTATGCTGTTTCACCAAATTCTGAACCTTCCACCAGCATGGTGCGACAGATTTGACCAGGCCATGTTATAATACTGCTCAGTGATTCAGTTTTTGCCCTCTTTTGCCAACTGGTCATGTGTCTAATGTCCATAGAGGGAAGGTCCAATCATAAAAGTGCAGGTATCTCTAATAAAGTGGCCACCCAGTGTTGTTTGTGTCTCAAATATCAGTTGAATCATGCTTTATCGTTTGTGTAGGGGAGCTGTGTGCTCAGGGAGTGGAAGACGTGTTTGTATTCTGTGAGCGTGCCGAGCTGGTGCGTTACAGAGTACCGTGTTTACTGGAGTGTTACACTCGAGGTGGACTGAACGTGCATCACCTGCCCTTTCCTGATGGAGGCGCACCTGAGCTGCAGCAGTGCAGCCGCATCCTGAAGGAACTGCAGCACTGCTTACACAACCAACGACGAACTGTCATACAGTCAGTATCAGTGTGTGTGTATGTGTGAGAGAGAGAGAGGTATGCAAGTTCTTTATTTAAGTAAAAGTACTAGTAATTTGATAAAAAAATATTGAAGTAAAAGTTTGAATTATGGCTTATATACACTGCCCGGCCAAAATAGTTAAATAAAGAGCCTCCCATTGGCTAATTACTGCATTGGTGATTGTTTCAGCTGGCAACAAGTTCTTTAACCTGTTCTTTAATTGTGAAAGAGTGGTTCAGGGAGCATGAGACATCATTTCACACATGGATTGGCCACCACAGAGTCCAGACCTGAACCCCATTGAGAATCTTTGGGATGTGCTGGAGAAGAAGAAAGTCCAAATCTCCCATCATCAATACAAGAAATATTAATGCAATTCTGAACAGGACAGCTTCTGCGATGTCACAACATTTATTTCTGTCCAGAGTTGCATTCATTTTTCCAAAAGATCTTGTATTGATGATGGGAGATTTGGACTTTCTTCTTCTCCAGCACATCCCAAAGATTCTCAATGAGGCTCAGGTCTGGACTCCGTGGTGGCCAATCCATGTGTGAAATTATGGCTCATGCTTCCTGAACCACTCTTTCACAATTTGATCCTTCTGAAACAGATGAACCACAGGATGTCTTTCGACATGGCTGTTTAACAAATGAGAAGCTACTCCCTGCATCAGGGCAGTGTATTTTATTCAAGTAGAAGTATAAAGTACATGATACTAAATCTACTTGAAGTCAAAAAGTATTTTTCTAAAAAAACTTTAACTTAGTTTGACACGGCATGTATTTTATTGATTTAAAAAAAATCTCCCATAGAAAAGCATTGATGGAATGTTCAGATTCAAATTTCAAACGACAAAGTTCAAATGTGAACTGAAATCCATGATGTCACCACAGATCACTGTGTCTGTGAAACTCAGTGGCCTGTTTGTACATCTGCTGCATAAACATAGACACAACACACCACACACATCAATCACTCCAACCCATATGTGGCCAAAAGTACCGGGACACCATCTCACATGTGGCGAAAAGTACTTGCCACATTTCATGCACAGTTGTAGTTCCTTCAGTTAATGCAGATCTACTTATTATTCCTCTGTTTGGATTTCAGTTGTTATGGAGGTCTGGGCCGCTCCGGACTCAGTAAGTGATTTTAAAGTTCTATCCATTTCCTAGTCGAACCACACATTCACTGAATTACTGTAGAGCCAGAATCAGGATCGATTGAACTGCAAGTCCGTTTTCATTATTGCGCGTTTGTTTTACAGTTGCTGCGTGCTTGCTGCTGCAGCTCTCAATCTCCATGACTCCCAGTAAAGCCATCGAAATCCTGAGGGACGTCCGAGGAAGTGGAGCCATCCAGACTGTTAAAGTGAGCAAGCACTGGTCTGATCTGTTTGGGTATTTGCTTCACAAATGTACAGGCTTGCACACGCCGTCCTGTTCACCGGCTTGTTTCCTATTGGCTAATAAACTACAGATTTGTACAATGTACAAACACAGGCTGGGGGTCTCTCTGGAGTATACTGTATGTGCCCAGTATTATGGATGCCAGTGGCATCATTTGGCTTAATCGTTCAGCACTCAAGTACAAAACTCACTATTTGAAACTACCTAGGAAGTTTAAACGGGAATTTTAATATCTATCAGTGGTAATGAAGGAAGAAATGCACAGCACAGTTGTTTTAATATACATGGAGTAGCCACTATATTAGAGAATGAGCATTCATGATGGGCGCTTCCCTATAAGGAAAGTAATTTTATGTGAATCATTTTTAGCATTGATGTCGTTTTACACACACACACACACACACACACACACACACACACACACAAAAAAACATATATTATTAATTTACATTGTCTATAGTCTCTCTCCGTATCTGCAATGAAACGAGATTTGACGCACTAGGACCTGGAGGAGGCGCTGTTGCTTCATAAGGTCCCTTAAACGGTACTTTTAAGCAATAATACATGAGGGAGTGCTTTAACGTGATATAACGTGCCAGTATCTCACATTAAAGCACGACCTCGAGTGTATTATTGCGATTTTACCACAGTTCCATTATCGCCATTTATTGTTAGATTTTAAGATAAAGAGGACAGAAAAAACGATTTGTTTATCACCCTTCCGCGAGGTAAAATAGTTCCATTCTATCGTTAACCCGCTGCTAAGCCCTTCAGTCATTAAAGTCGAGGCACAGAATTACCAATAACTGTTTATACAGACAATAAGCACAAATATATCAATTGGTAAGTTTTAATTTATTAAAAATAAAGTTTATTTACATTCAGCAACTCAAATGGTTCGGGTTTATAAGGCAGGCTGTTACTAAGATGCACTATTCTACCGACTGAAGCAAATCGGCGTGAGATCCCGTGTGATTAATGATTATAAATTTGTAAGATGAAGCTCCTAATGTTAATCTTATCAGTAAGAAATGTAACGGCAGACTAATAGAGCGTCAGCAGCTTCGCTGTGTTAAGATCTGGATCAATGAACCGTGGATGGTGTTTAATGAAAGACGCCGAGTTTAACTCCAGCAAAGGACGTCTTTGTGAGGGATGAAGCTGATTCAGTTCATTTCTGTTGGAGACTAAAACTGATCTTCAGTC
>JAJAGP010002941.1:0-70768 GCA_025084515.1 Ancistrus triradiatus
TCAGCCTGTAGAGTCGAGTCTTGACTCTCAAAGCCTGGAATCGACTCATGGCCAGTTAGAGTTAAGATGGCGGTTTTTGGATTGTAGTGGCAGCTTGTTGGGTGATGTGTCTGGATTTTGTTTAAGATTATTCGTTATGAAATCCCAGATTTGAAATCGGCCGTGTCGGAAAAAGACGCTTTAGATACGTTTGCGCTTCATTTCGGAGTGAGATGATGACCTCGATCCACTTCGTGGTGCACCCGTTACCGGGGAGTGAGGATCAACTCAATGACAGGTAACGTGGGCAAACTAATCAATATTTACGCCCTGAATGTGCCGATTGAACGCGTTTTATTAACGTTATGACAAGTCTGTGGCTTCTTTGGTATTTAACAACGCTTTTACGGACGGTCTGTGCTTCGTTTGTACTACAGAAGGCCTTGTTTCTCTAATCATAGCGATGGGATCTATGCTAAGCTAGCAGGAATGATAGGACAATGCGGGTTGGGGGAGGGGGAGAAAAAAGACGGTTGAGCCGCTTTAAATGACATTCGTCTATAAATATTCGCCACAAGTGCATCGTTTTATGTTTAAGAAAATTGTTCTGAATGTTTATTCGCGCCGTGCGGCGTAAAAGCCATAAAGAAAATCTTCGCTAATGAGATAAGCCAAGCTAACCTTAGCTTTAGCATGCATGCTAGCAGCTAGTCTTGAGCAACTAGGAATTTAGTAGGTTAAATATAACGGTGTTTCATTTTATATAATAATTATTATGTTATGTGCTAGTTATTTCTGGTTAATGTAGTTCAGTTTTCTGTCAGTTTAGTTAGACCGGCTCGGTGCCGGTTAGCTTAGCCGCACAAGACACAAACATGAAGTGTGTCTGCAGTGTGAAGTTTATTTTTGGGTCGCAGCATCGTGTTATTTTTGTCTCTTTTGTCTGTAGACGAGATAATGTGTTGTATGTAGGATTCTTGCTGTTCATGGGGCAGGATTAGTCTTTTTTTGTGAGTGGAAGGTAAATATTAGTTTTTTAATGATAACATCACGGTGTCCGTTTGTGTTAGTGTAACAGGAAAAATACCCAACACATCTAGGTGCCATTTGGTGGCATTAATCACATTTCCTTCTCGCATTTGAATCCTGGGCCCTACAGAAATTCTACACAGCACGTCAACGTTATAAACTTTGACAGAAAGCATTTCGTTACAGAATTTTTCATAAACGCACAAACAACCACAACCCAGAACCATGTCTGTAATGCAGAGTAATCCTTTCATGAAGCTTTTTTTTTTTATTGGAGACTGTATCTGTGACGTGTTTTCTAGTGTGCCAGGCATGTTGTTAAATCGCTCAGTTATACTTGTACTTTGTTTGTGTTGGAATCGGCATTGTCCAAAATCGTTCAAATTTCTGTTCCATACAAGTTGATAATGTTTTATGTAGTGTATGCAGGGTGTCTGTGGTAGCCTAGCGGGTAAGGTACTGGACTATGGACTAGAAGGTTCAGGGTTCAAATCCCGCCTCTGCCAAGCTGCCACTGTTGGGTCCTTGAGCAAGGAACTTAACCCACAATTGCTTGGATTGTAAGGCTGTATCTATTGTAAGTCGCTCTGGATAAGGGTGTCTGCTAAATGCTGTAAATGTGTCTACAGATAAAGTCCCACTTTAACACCTCCAACTCTGTGTATGTACATTACGTTATGCCTCGGTTGATATCAGATACCGTTATAAATGAAATAGGCCCGATATTATTGAAATTTCTATGATATGTAATGTTGTACCCAACTCTGTAGCGACTTTCAACTGATTCTTACTCGCCAAGCAATAATGGGTTCAAGGCCATGCTAAAGGACACACAACTTAGAATTTTCAGTCTGGCTGGGATATGCAAATAAAAGCAACTTTGGTTTGAGATATGCAAGTGGACAAGCACTTTAAAAGGAGGGATGCTAAAGCACCAGTGTGGAATATTTTTAGCTTGAACCGAGTCGCGACTTTGACCTGTACTTCGAGAGTGGATCGTGAGTGAACATAATGCTCGTACAGGCAACAGACAGTCCTAGATGTGGTGGCGAGATGCTGCAGGTAAAAACAAATGTAGTAGGACGTGTGATGTAATAGAGTAACAGAATACTGTACTGTACGTTAATGCGAAGGAACTTGTGCATGTAAGCGAACGGGTCAGGCCAGATATTTGACATGAATTTACATGACAGTTTGTTGACAAAGAGAAACAGTTTATGCCTTCAAACTGGCGTTTGCCCGTAAGCACACCGAGAGACTAATGATGGTGAAATTTGAACTCTGATAATGACTGAGGTCAATTAATATAGCTATCGTAATTAGTCTTGATGTTAGAAGCTCTTGTAGATGGTAATAAATGGTAGACTTTAATGTTCAGGTTGATTTTTCCAATCTGAATGATATTGTTTATGGTGATATCGTCTACAGTTGGCAGACAATCTTCTAAGGAACAATCCGAGCAAATATGGGTTAAGTTATCAGGATGTAGGTAGAGGATCTATGCATTTTCACTGATGTAAATCAGGAAAAAGCCTTTATGTTTGAAACTTGCTGTTCTCAGTACCCAAATTGAACCCTTTTACCTGTGCAGATCCTGTTTTCTGTGTTCTAAACTCAGCAGTAGTGCCTTTGACCTCCATTTTCTATGAGTAGCATCCTTACTCCCTCAGATACAGCTATATGTGGATAGAATATACATTAACCCGGTGATGCTGGTCCTGAGACGACCTGGGTGTTGACATATATTTTACTTAAGCCTGCGTGCCTTTAAATGACACAGCAGCTGAACCGTGGTCTAACTGTTTGAAAGATGTCTGGGTTTGAGCCTGTAGTCAAACTGAAAATGAAGGCCTGTGTCCTTTGTGTGTGTGTGTGGACTTCTGAAGATATAGCACCTTCACAGCAATCTGTCCGTCTGAAGCTAAATAGGTTGGTCTCGCGGGTTACTTTTTCTCAAGATCCTGCAGTGACTTTATTCTTGTCCGGATCGGCCGTATCGGTGTTCCTCTGTCCTCCCCTGAGAAAATTAGAGGCAGAATGACTTCTTGTGTCGTTTGACTCGGCCATACTGGTTTTCTATCAGTCCCATCTGGATGCACGTCTCCATTTCTGTAATTGGGCGATTTAAACTGCTGCGTTGACCCGTGGCGAAACGGAAAGTCAGGTGCATCCTGCTGATTAAAGGGCCGATTTGATTTTAGATTCAATTGTAAAACTTTACTTAAAACATAGATTAATGGGGACCACGCAGTTGTGTGATGTTTTTTAGAGAATCCAGACTAGAAGGATTTGTCTTCAGACTTACTGAGGGGTCTTGACTTTTATCCCCAAAGAGCTGAAGATCAAGCATTTTAACGTGCTGTCAGTTGTAGCTGCTTGAGTGTGGCTTGGTTTGTATGCTGAATTATATTATAAAAGGATTTCAGATGTCCTATTTGGTTACAGGCTTGTTTTACCTCCCAGGAATGTTTTTCCGTCTATATTTAGATTGGATCTCACGAGAATGGTTCTGCATTAGTGATTGGAAGCTTGTCGGAAGACTGAGAGCCTAATCTCTTAACCGCTCTTTAGATTTGATAAATTCTCTTTTTACAAGTCGATCCAAATGGAAGCATCTGCCAGATGGATAAACGTCAATGGCACGATTGTTCAGTTGGGTTGTGGAGGGTCACGCTTGGCACGGGGGTTCAGCCTCGGAGATGAGAAGTGGCGTCACAGGAAATGAAGTGCTTTCCAGCCTCCGCGTGCAGCTGTGAGGTTCGGCGTGACATCGGCGCTCGGGGCGAGAACGTGCGCTGGCTTTTCTTCCACGCTGGGCTGCTTCGAGACTGGTTCGGTGCACAGGGCAGCTGTTCACTCGCAGCTACTGATTCGGAGGTGGAGCTTGGAACTGACGTACATGATATTCTTCAGATGCTTGGCACCCGTGCGGTCGGTCTGTACGGGATGGCATTTGCAGGCCCCGGATGAGGAATCTGAGTAATAAACTGTATGCGGGGTGTGTCCGTGTTACACTTCTCTGTTTAAAAAGATTTCTGAAGAACAAATGTTTGATGGGCACTAAAGAAGAGGGATGTCTTTTTGCAGAGAGTTAAACTGTGGTCAGTTCAACATGGTTTCCCTTTTCACTTGCATAAAGTTGAACTCTGCTCGACTTTGCCACGTTGCAGCTCCAGTGGTCGTCCTTCGTCCTGTCTCACAGCTGTGGACTGGAAACCACAGCTCTCTGTTACCGATGGGAGTGTCAAGGTTTTTCCTTGACGGACTTCTCCCGACTTTAAATCACGTTCGAGTGCATGTTTCATGGACCGGTGTTGAAGATCTGTGGTTCAAACGCAAGCCTTTAATGTGCCATGACGTCATAAACATACACATTGAGATCCAGATCCTTGATAAACCGGTCTGTTCTTCCTGTTCATGCTGAGAGCTAGATCTGATGTTGTGCACCTCCTGGGTTTTTATGTTTCCGGACTGTTTGCCGTCCTCCCCCACCTCAGCGTGAGAGGTGATCCGGAGGTGCATTGTTACCGAAGGTTATAGGAGCTCGTTTGGGCCCTCTGAGGCTAATCAGAGGTGTGACTCTGCCAGCTTGGCTCGTTTCCAAGGAGACCTGTCACAGAGGGTGTCTTCTGGAGGACGGTGGGAGGTTGCTCTTCCACCAGACAATGCCAAATGATGGGAATTAACTCTCGGGTTAGAAAGGAGGACCCGCAAGGGAACCGGCTCAGGTTTCTGGCATGTGAAAATTGGTTCCCGAACGGATCGTACACTTTGGTTTGTTCATCTGCAGCGTCCATTTTGTAGATGATATGGTGGAAAAACATAGTTAGTGTTGTTTGCTAGAAAGATGCAAAGAGAGAAATGAAACGCTGTCCAAAACTTTAAGATGCATGTTTCATGACTGTGGCCTAGTCGTGTGTAATGAATTGTCATGTAAATAAATCGATTGTCTAATAGCGAGCCAAACAGGCTGGGACTTTTCAACTGAGGAACTATTCAGGGTTCTGCGGTCAACTTTTTTACCAAGGAGTACACGCCTTTGCGCTTGCATGAAGTTGAAAACAGCCTGACATCATTAAGTTGGTGCTTTTACACTATTCATTGAAATCAGGTGGTTATTTAGCAGCACTTAACATCACTTGGTAGCTTCAAGAAAATTTGTGTACTACCAGACGCCTCTAGCACGAGTTTTGTTTGGAAAATTCGCACTAGTGTGTCAAACCTGCCGGTTGCTGCAGTTGAAGACGCTTAACGAGCTGAGAGAGCTCGCATGGCGACACCAGTTTTGGAGTTGAATGCAAATCTACTAGGTTTTGGCTTCTGTTTTAGATCCCGGCTGTAAGCAAGTGTAATTAAGGCTGGGTTAAGTATCAAATCCTCTGTCATGGTATCACCAGTTTGCCGTGGTTGATTTTTACAGCGATCACAGTTTATTTGGACTGAAGCACTTTTTCCATAGATATGCAGTTGGTTTCGGCACTGTGCAGATGTGACTTGCGCTCTTGAGGTGCCTGTGGCTTGGCACTAACTACTTGTTTTTCGGTGTTATCTGTAGATGTGATGCTCTCATTTGTTGCCATGGGTATTGCTGGTTTCAGGTCAAGTTACAGCTTAGCTGCGTTTTCAGTTTGGGCTGCAACACGAAGGTAGAAAAGGTCGTTTGTGGTTTTTGCGTGGGTGTAACACTGGGCAGGAGGGGTATGGTCTTTAAAAAAATGCAGAACGTTGTTTTTATTATCATTTAGTTGGTTGATACGAATCTAAATGGCTTGGTCATTTTTCGTAGGCTCCAGGGCTTCACTCATGGCATGACTAATGACTTAAAGGCATGTTTAGCTTAAGATATTAGGGTTCTTGTTGGTGATCCAGAAGGTTGTGGGTTCAAATCCCAGTGCTGCTCCTGTTGTTCCTCTTAACTCTCATTTGCTTGGATTGGAACTTGTGCGTCAGTTTTGAGGTGTGTTTTTTCCCCGATTCCTTATCACTAATACCCTTTTGTTACTTTCGTTAACTGTCCATGGAGTTGGTTCTGCTTGCTGTATCTTCTCTTACCCTCCTTTAACAGTACGCATAGCATTTCTTCAAATTGTCTGACCTAATGCATCTGGCAACGCAGCTTTCCTTCTGCGGTGCTTAAATGAAACAGACTTTATCTCAAATGTCCAGAGATCCTGCCAACCAGGCCAGCTTCCTGCTGAACGCCTCGACGGGGTGCAGAGCTGGGATTTGGAGTATCCACAATAACAGGGTCACGTGTCGGTTATGACCGTGTGATTTCTAACGTTATCTATCGGCACATGCCTACTGCTTTTCCCGTCGGTGGAGTTTAGCTTTAGTCATAAGCTGTTAAGACAAACCTGGGTCCCAATGGGGACAATTGGATTTAAGCAGAATAGTCAATATGAATTTACATACACCGGTCAGCCAACTGGATAACTAATAATGTTGATTATCTGGCTATGGCAGTGCGTCTTAAAGTCTGGGATGTATTGGACAGCAGGAAGAGAGTCTGTTCTCTTAGTTGACATATTTTATGTGGGAGTCTTTTGTTTCTGTGTTTAAATTGTGAAGCTGACATGATTGTACTGTTCTGTTTAGCCTCTGTAGGCTCAAGTTCTAACAGGGCCTGTAGGCCACCATGTCTTTCTGCTTGAGCCCAGATCTCTGCTGTCTTTAGTAGTGTGCGTACTCGTCTTAGGACTAGCTCTGCATGTCCCTTTTGTGGCGGTGGAGGCAAGGTCGTGTTAGGCTGGTGGGGGTGTCCGTGGGACCGTGCTGGTACGAGCTTGACCGGAGCTTTTGAAGGGCATTGTTGGTGGTTTACATTTTCAATGGAAAAGTAGGGGTAAAGTATCTTTTACGTTAGAAATGTGTTCATGGTTCTGAGGAACTTCAGATTGGAGCGGAAACGGTTTATTTATCTTTTTCTGACGCTATACCTTTGTGTTCTTCCTGCAGACTTCGTGAGGTGTCTGAAAAGCTCAACAAATACAACTGCAACAGGTAAGACGCCTCTGCGCCGGCCATAAATCTGGCTAAACGAATACGTAGTTTGTCAAATGACAGTACTCGGGTTGCTGACAAAACGGCGAGTCCTGATCGGATGATTTGAACCTCTTGAGTGTGCGACCGTCTAATTTTCCTTTCCGTTGCAGTCATCCACAACTAAACTTGCTGGAACAGGCCACGCTTAAACAGTGTGTGGTTGGACCAAACCATGCTGGCTTTCTGCTTGAGGTAAGGTTTTTTCTTTCTTTCTATTTTAATTGCTTTAGAGCATGCAGGAAATGACACGGCGCTGTGTTTCAGGACGGTCGGATCTGCCGGATAAGCTTCGCCGTGCAGCCGGACCGACTGGAGCTGGGCAAGCCAGATGGCAGCGATGGGTGAGACTCTAATCATGTTTATAAATGTGGGGAGGGTGCGTTTTGAATTCCGGCTGCTACGTACTGGGTGTTGCACAGCACCTTTGGAGCCGATGTCTAGCTTTTTAGGTTGTGTTTAAGCGATCGATGACGTCTGTGCTATTTTTGCGTGTTCTTTGCGTGCGTAGGTTAAATTGTAGTTTTATCTCCGTTATACACCGATCAGCCAAAATGTTGTATGAAATGAACCACGCATAGAGCAGATAAGGGTTTGGTCACAACTGCACTTTAAGCTCTGCGATATATTAGATGGTACGATTAGAAGCACAGTAGGTTCTCATAGCTGACGTAGGAGAAATGTTGGGGTGAAAAGACCGATCCAGTAATGTTTTGGCTGATGGAATGTCCAGTAGGCTTTTCTCATGGATATCGCTCCTAACCCAGTGCAGTGTTTTTGCCTGAGCTGAATTGACATCAGTCAGAAATCACTGTGCTTTGTCAAAAAATGGTGCAGTAAGCGGAGATAGTGAAGTGAATAAATCATCGTGGCTTTCTTTTGTGCCTCTAAGACGCTTTATGTGAGCCCTGCGCCCGCTGCTCGTCCCAGCAGGACTGTAGTTTTCCTCCGCGATGGCAGTAATGGTGAAAAAGGATCTGTGAACGCAAGGCTCTCGAGGCTTCGGAGTGGAGGCGCGGGACGAGAATTCGTTCTCTTTGTGCGTTTAATCCCTGCGTGGCTCTGTTAGTGCTCTGGAGTTACCCGACCTTGCTTGACCCTACTTGGGCTTGTTTTTTGTGTATTGCTGGCTCCTTCTCAAAACACCCCACGAATGAAAGCTCGGCAGCTACGTTTGAATCGCAGCCAATTCTGACGTATCCAAGGGTGTTGCCGTTGCTAGTTAGCCCTCCCTCGATGTATCGGGCAAAGAAAAGGAGCATATCGGTGCCTGGCGTGGCCCAGGCTGCACTCGTTAGTCCCGTGTTGGGACTATATATTTGTAACTGTAATCTCCGGTTTTTTGTTTCCAGTTCAAAGTTGAGCAGTGGCTCAGGCACAGGAAGGACCTCCAGGCCAGGTAGGACTAGTGATCCGCCCTGGTTCCTGTCTGGTTCTGACACTTTGGGCCGACTGGCAGGCAACACCCTTGGGTAAGTGGCTTTTTCGGAAGCCTGAAGGAACATCCCTGAGCATTTATTTTTCTCTTCTCAGTTTTGTTTGAACGTTCTCATGGCTCCTTTGAGGGCTGTGGAGCGGCAGATGTCTTAGCTTACAATGTTAGACCTGTTAATGATGAGCCAGGTTTAGAAGAAATTGTTGTGCAAAAATACTGACCTGTCGAGCATTTAGGAAAGTACATGTGCTTAGTTTAGCCAGTAATCCTGGGATTCAACCTGTAATTGAGTTCATGTTAAAAGGAATTATATACCAGACCGATACTGTGTAACCTATAGGGAACCAATCTCCTGTGTGTGTTTGTGTGGCCAGGAGCCGCTGGAGTTCAGGAGTCAGCAGCGGAGGTGGGGGTGGGGGCGGCAGCGGAGGCGGAGGAACCGGCGGGAGCGGGGGTGGTGCCGGCGGAGGAGGGGGCGCCGGCGGAGGCGGCGGCGCTTCGTCCGGACGTTCAAGCGCGGCGGCCCGGGATTCTCGGAGACAGACACGCGTGATCCGGACCGGCCGGGACAGGGGGTCAGGTCTGCTGGGGAGCCAGCCGCAACCGGTCATCCCCGCCTCGGTCATCCCCGAGGAGCTCATCTCGCAGGTAACTCCCGTGTTCGTGCGAAAGGTCAAGAAGTCGTGCGGTCAGTGGTAACCGGTCCGTCTCTCCTCAGGCCCAGGTGGTCCTGCAGGGCAAGTCCAGGAGCGTCATCATCCGTGAGCTGCAGCGCACCAACCTGGACGTGAACCTGGCGGTGAACAACCTGCTGAGCCGGGACGACGAGGACGGGGACGACGGTGACGACACGGCCAGCGAGTCCTACCTGCCCGGAGGTGACACGCTTTCTGTGCCCTGCTAAGTAGTGGCTAAGGTTAAGGTGAGCGTCTCTAATCCCGTGCCGGCTTGTTTGCAGAAGACCTGATGTCGCTGCTGGACGCGGACATCCACTCGGCCCATCCCAGCGTCATCATCGACGCCGACGCCATGTTCTCGGAGGACATCAGCTACTTCGGCTACCCGTCCTTCCGCCGCTCCTCGCTGTCTCGCCTCGGATCCTCACGAGGTAATGGGTGAAACGCGGACGTTAAGAGCGCTAAGGCTTATTCACACCGCGTGTCGGAGTGATGCTGGCGGCCCCCTTCGTCGCTCGTGGTTGCGGTGCGAATAAGCTTTGCAGGCTCGTGCTACTGTTTGATCTCTTTAGCGCTACGTGATCGGGCGTCCCTCACTGAGCCCTCTGAGAAAGGCCCTGCGGCCGGCACGATCCGCGAGCCCTCCCGTCTCCCCCTCCGCATGAGGCAGTCGGCTTCAGTTTAACACCTTGATCGAGAGCTTGACATGGCCTCGGTCTGTACGTGCTTCGGCCAGGACTGATTTCAATTTCAAGAACCCAAAAAATGAGCTCTGCCCTCGTTTACCATTTCTCCTGGTCGCTCAGGCGCACCCTTTTCTTAACCGCCACAGTTGCGCCTCCTAGACGGGTCCAAACCTTGTGTGTCGTCGCCCGGAAAAATATGGTACTTGCTTTCCGACATGTCTTCTGCGCTTGATTAGTACTAAGCATATTCATCTGCCTCCTTACGAGGGTCTTTCCCAGAGAGTGGCTTATGTGTATCCCACTGGTGTGACCCTATTGCATACCAGTTCTCCTTCTTCCCTTAGAGCGCGACTCCGAGCTGCTGCGCGAGCGCGAGTCCGTGCTGAGGCTGCGCGAGAGGCGCTGGCTGGACGGCGCGTCCTTCGATGCCGAGCGAGGCTCTACCAGCCGGGACGGAGAACCCACTCTGGACAAGAAGATCGTCCCTTTGCAAAGCCCCGTGTCTCTGGGGGACGAGCTGCAGTGGTGGCCTGATAAGGTGAGACTTGGTTTAAGGTGGATTTGTATGGAACGGGTACGCCGAGTGAAAATGAAGTTTGTTTATAATAAAGTGTGAAGCTGGCTGTTTTGACTGAGTTCGTTGACAGTCGGTATCGGTTTCCTTTCCCTCAGGATGGGGTGAGGTTCGTCAGCATCGGGGCCATGTTCACCGAGCTTGTGGCGGTCAGCTCCAAAGGAGAACTCTACCAGTGGAAGTGGAACGAATCGGAACCTTATAGAAACGCACAAGTAAGATAAGTCCGGTGTTTATCGGATTATGTCGGCTGACCCTTGTTGGTCTGTAGGAAACTAATGGCTTGTTGGGGTACTAAATTAAATCCAAATTGATCTGAGCAGGATCTAAGTAACGACTGTGCTCTGTAATTAAGGTTTTGTGAAGCTACAGAAATTGATGCTTAAGTAATCTGTCTTCCAGAATCCTTCCATCCACCATCCTCGCATGTCTTTCCTCGGCTTGGCCAACGAGAAGATCACGCACCTGTCCGCTAACAGTATCCGAGCCACAGTAGCTACCGAGTCCAACAAGGTGATGTGCACGATTCAGATCCTGTCCTCATTACTAGGGGTGTCCCGAGGCATGGCAATGCAAAAATGGGGCGACGTTAATGTCATGCAGTTGCATTTGTTGAACACCAGAAGGGGCTATAATGCATATTAAAAGACTAAAGATTTTTTGTTTAAATATTTCTACAAGAAAAGCACGTCGTTTTCAATTGCTGTTCCTCAGAATCAAAGACTCTAACGTGCTGTGTCCGTGTAGGTAGCGACGTGGGTGGATGAGACCTTGAGCTCGGTAGCCTGTAAGCTGGAACATGGGGCTCAGACGTTCCCGGAGCTGCAGGGTGAACGGATCGTCTCTCTGCACTGCTGCTCTCTGTACACCTGCGCTCAGCTCGAATCCAGCCTGTACTGGTGGTGAGGGGATGCACTCTGATCCTCGTTCTGCTGTCACCTGTTGTTTTCCTTCTTAACTGTCTTGCTTTTGGTTTCCTTTATTTAAGTCTCCTAGTCCCTTTACTTCATGTTCATGCATTGCTTTCTTTTGGTATTGTATCGTTTTTTTTTGTTGTGTAAAAGCTAAAGTGCAAAATAATTGTGGCACCAAAATGAAAGAATGACAATTTGAACTAGTTTTGGATTTTCTGTGGGGTGTCTCTCCTTGGCCTCTTGTGGGTGTCTGCCCCAATACCCTTGGCCTCTTGTGGGTGTCTGCCCCAATACCCTTGGCCTCTTGTGGGTGTCTGCCCCAATACCCTTGGCCTCTTGTGGGTGTCTGCACCATACCTTTGGCCTCAACGTAGGGCGCGTGCACCAATACCTTTGGCCTCACGTAGGGCGCGGTGCACCAATACCTTGGCCTCACGTAGGGCGCCGTGCACCAATACCTTTGGCCTCACGTAGGGCGCGTGCACCAATACCTTTTTCCCCACGTAGGGCGCGTGCACCAGACCTTTTTTTCCACGTAGGGCGCGTGCACCAGGACCTTTGGGCCCCACGTGGGGGCGCGTGCACCAATACCTTTGGCCCCACGTGGGGCGCGTGCACCAATACCTTTGGCCCCACGTGGGGCGGCGTGCACCAATAACCTTTGGCTTCCACGTGGGGCGCGTGCACCAATACCTTTGGCCCCACGTGGGGCGCGTTGCACCCAATACCTTTGGCCCCACGTGGGGGCGCGTGCACCAATACCTTTGGCCCCACGTGGGGCGCGGCGCACCAATACCTTTGCCCCCACGTGGGGCGCGTTGCACACCAAGGCAATACCTTTTGGCCCCACGTGGGGCGCGTGCACCAATACCTTTGGCCCCACGTGGGGCGCGTGCACCAATAACCTTTGGCCTCGTCTGATATTTGAAATTTGGATCTGAACACTCCAATTTGATGCATTTTTCTGTGGGAGATTTAGAATTTTTTTTTTTAAGCTTTGTCTATTAAAAAACGATAAATCGGATCAACTGGAAAAATAACCGGACCCAACTGCTGTCTCCTTGCCTCAGGGGCGTCGTGCCTTTCAGCCAACGCAAAAAGATGCTCGAAAAGGCCAGAGCCAAGAACAAGAAACCCAAATCCAGCGCGGGCATCGCGTCCATCCCCAACATTACAGTGGGCACTCAGGTGGGGGCGCTGTCATTAATCATAACCATAATGGTGTTGAGTTGGTACCGGAGCGTATAGTTATTCTCATTTTTTGCGCCGTAGGTGTGTCTGAGGAACAACCCTCTGTACCACGCCGGCGCGGTGGCCTTCTCCGTCAACGCCGGGGTGCCCAAAGTCGGGGTCCTGCTGGAGTCTGTGTGGAACATGAACGACAGCTGCCGCTTCCAGCTGCGCTCTCCCGAGAGCCTGAAGAGCATGGAGAAGAGCACCAAGGCTCAGGAGCCCAAGTACGAACCTTACTGGTTATTCTTGGTTAAAATTTGAGTCTCTCCATACTGACATCAAGATTTTTGCATTTGCTTGGCAGGACGGAGATCAAACCTGAGATCAAAACTGAAATGGGGCCTCCTCCATCGCCAGCCTCCACCTGTAGCGACACCTCCTCCATCGCCAGCAGTGCCTCTCTGCCGTACAGTACGTACTCTTAAGTCTAAAACAAGCCTGTAAATGAGCCGCCAGGGGCCTGCAGAAACGAACTCAGGCTAGAACTGTGCCAGTGTTTAAAAGAATAGCACAGGTGTTGAAGTAAAGTAACTTTGGTTGAATTCTCACCCGCCGTTTGCTGTACCGCAGAGCGGAGGCGCTCCACGCCAGCTCCCAAAGAGGAGGAGAAGGTGAACGAGGAGCAGTGGCCTCTACGCGAGGTCGTGTTCGTCGAGGATGTTAAAAATGTCCCGGTAGGGAAGGTAAGTGGTGCTGCAGGACGCTCCCGAGGAGACTCGCCGACCTCAGCGAGGACTTGAGTCGTAGTCTAGTTTGACTTGATCTAGTCTTGAAGAACCGCAGACTTTTTCTTGGAATGTTTCTTGCTTTCCCGTGTGCCGGCGCCGCCTCTGCAATGAATCTCTCTTTTGAACTCAAGGTGCTTAAAGTCGATGGTGCATATGTTGCTGTGAAATTTCCAGGGACGTCGAGCAGCGTGAGCAGCCAGAGTGCAGCTCCCACTGACTCTGACCCGTCCTCACTCCTGCAGGACTGCAGGCTGCTCAGAATCGATGAGCTACAGGTACGCACAGATCCGAGACCGTCCGGCTAGGGCTGGGTATTAAAAATGAAAGGATGACCTTCTCGAGGTCGGAAGTGCATGGTTTCGTATTTTAAAATCTAATGCGCTAAACGCTTTATATAGAAGCTGCTGTATGGAATCGTAGCAAGTCGCTTAAAGCTACAATAGTGATTGTCTCAAAACACAATGTAAAAATTTAGACTAAATGAAGGTTTAAGCAAACGGTATAGAACATATTTAAAGGATATGGACTAATAATTATGATGCCTCAGGACCGGTGAAAGCCTACAAATGGATAATTCATGCCTTAGATTAACAGGTTATGAGAAGGAACCGAAGTCACGATGAGTATGACGTAAAGCAAACAAATAAATAAAGAAATCTGCCCATGTTGTATGTATGGAAGAAAGATAAAAGGTGTTTTTCATCCCATAGAGAGGCTGTGTTCTAAGTCTGCTTTCTTTTCCCCTCAACAGGTTGTTAAAACAGGTGGAACCCCTAAAGTTCCTGACTGTTTTCAGCGCACACCTAAAAAACTTTGTATACCAGAGAAAGCTGAGATTTTGGCTGTGAACGTTGACTCCAAAGGTCCGTAGCCGTCTTGTACATCATTCTACAGCTGCTTTAAGGCTGTTATTTGTACTGCTTTCTATTTGAGCTTGTTTCAGGTCAATATTTTGAAATGTGCCCGTCTTACCGGTACGACTATTGCGTTGCACACGGTTCCCGGCGCTGATCCTGCTGCATGTTTCTGTACCTTAGGAGTTCATGCTGTTCTGAAAACCGGTAGTTGGGTTCGGTACTGCATTTTCGACTTGGCCACTGGCAAAGCTGAGCAAGAGAATCATTTCCCCACTAGTAACTTGGCCTTTCTGGGCCAGAGCGAGCGCAACGTGGCCATCTTCACCGCCGGCCAGGTAAGATCCACCGTCCTACAGACCGAGTCCTAGACGCGTTTGGAAACCCTGTAACGTCTGCTCTGTTTGCAGGAGAGTCCGATCATCCTCAGGGATGGCAACGGCACCATCTATCCGATGGCCAAGGACTGCATGGGCGGGATCAGGGACCCAGACTGGCTGGACCTGCCGCCCATCGCCAGTTTGGGCATGGGCGTTCATTCTCTCGCCAACCTCCCTAACAACTCGACCATCAAGAAGAAAGCAGCCGTCATCATCATGGCCGTAGAGGTGACCGCCGCACGTCTTGTGATAAAGTTCATGTATTGTTGGCATTGTTGTATCCCTGGAGGGAGTGTCCAGGCTTGCTTACGAATATCGTGCGCGGGTTTCAGAAGCAGACCCTGATGCAGCACGTGCTGCGCTGCGACTATGACGCCTGCCGCCAGTACCTGGTGGGTCTGGAGCAGGCGGTGCTGCTGGAGCAGAATCCCCACGCGCTCAACTCTCTCCTCGGGCATCGGTGCGACGGCAACCGGAACCTCCTGCACGCCTGCGTCTCCGTCTGTTTCCCCGTCAGCAACAAGGAGACCAAAGAGGAAGAAGGTCTGTAGTAAATCAGGGTTGTTGTGCTGTGCTGCTTTGGGGCTGTGTAACCCTTCCCCCGTTCTCCTGCAGAGGCCGAACGCTCGGAGAGAAACACCTTTGCTGAGAGGCTGTCTGCCGTCGAGGCCATCGCGAACGCCATTTCTGTGGTGTCCAGCAACAGCTCCGGGAATAGGACCGGCTCGTCCAGCAGCCGCGGGTAACGATGCGTTCCTTGGTTTGTTATTTTCAGCGACGTGTATATTTATTGCGGCCCTTTTGCAGGCTCCGCCTCCGCGAGATGATGCGGCGCTCGCTGCGTGCGGCCGGGCTGGGCCGGCACGAGTCGGGTCCCTCCTCCAGCGACCACCAGGACCCGGTGTCCCCTCCCATCGCCCCGCCCAACTGGGTGCCTGACCCTCCACCCATGGATCCCGGTACGTACAGCATAGCGCCTCGGGGGTGTCGTTTTAAGGACTTGTTTTAACCTCGTACCGAATTGTCTCCTCTGGTAGATGGCGACATCGATTTCATCCTGGCCCCCGCGGTCGGATCGCTCACCACAGCGTCTTCCGGCCCCAGTCAAGGCCCGAGTACGTCCACCATACCCGGTAGGACCTTGTTTTAGACTGACGAGCTCAGATTTGGTCGATTTTTCACATTCCTGGAACCGGAGCCCTTTTTTTGTTTGTTTTTGAAAGTTTATTGTCTTTCTTCGCAGGCCCATCGTCTGAAACGTCCGTGGTGGAGAGTAAAGACCGCAAAGCGAACGCTCACCTGATCCTCAAGCTCATGTGCGACAGCGTGGTCCTGAGGCCACATCTACGAGAGCTTCTCTCTGCAAAGTACGACCACTTCGTAACGACTAGTTCTAGTTATCCGTCCTTAAGTTCTTTGAATTGCAGTGAATTTTAACAATAATAAAAGACCGATGGTTGGGCTATGGGCGAATTCATCATAGGGAAAGTGAACCGCTTAACATCATCAGTGGGTTATGTTATTGAGATTTGTGGGTCCTTAATGTATGTGAATGTCCATTGGAGTTTCTCCCTAGTCCTCGGCTTTGAGTCTTTAACTTCTTTAATATTCTTTATAATCAGAAGTCAGATTTCTCTGGCCTTCATATAGAAGGAAAGAGGGGACAAAAAATCTCAAACATGCCAAAAAGTGCTAGAACTCCATTTTTTCCTGCGTTTTTAACCTTTCTTAGGAGCAAGTTTCTGGTCTCAAAGCAGCTTTACAAATATATCGGCTCAAAGCCCTTACTGAGGCGACAGTGGCAAGGAAAAACTCCAATAACGTTACAGGGAAGAACCAAGACTCATAGGGACCCGACCTCCTTGGGCAGCCTGGGTGTTAAATAAGAATTAAAGAGCATGTGTGAAGAAAATGTACTGTGTAAAATTAGGATAGAATACTATATAGGCTAAAATGAAGTAAAGCAACAAAAGCGAGAAGGAGAAGAAAAAACTATAGTGTGTGTATATAGAGTAAGGAATGAGTGAGTAGGGACGGTTAGTCCAATAAGAAGAGTCACTGTAGGTTTTTATGTCCTCGATGGGGAAAAATTCGTTGGAAATGCGTGCTCGGTGAAAGTGGAGGAGGGAAGTTCTTACCCTCTGATGAGGACTGGAACAGGGAGAGCCACCACGGCATTGCAGTACGTTCAGCGGATGAGTAGCAAAGGCATTGTTATCAACTGCAACCTCGGCACCATTTATCATTTCTACAGTTTAATAATCCTGTGTGTGTGTGTGTAGGGACGCACGGGGCATGACTCCATTTATGCTGGCTGTGAGTGGGAGGGCGTATCCTGCGGCCATCACAGTGCTGGAGTCTGCTCAGAAAATAGCCAAGGGTAAGCATGGTAATGGTTGTATCAGTCATGTGATGCTCTCTTATTAAAGCAGTTCAAATATCACCTAGTGCTATTAAATACAGGCTGGGCTGATCCTCCAGAAGAACAAGATGCATCTGCTAAATGCTTTAAATGAACACTTTTTGGGGGTGACATCCTCTCCCTAAACAGCTAATCTGGTATTTCCTGCTTGTTCTGTTCTGATATCTGCCCTTTTTGTAATTTTTTTAATGTCCAGGAGAGTCCGGTATCAGCGAGAAGGAAGATGTGAACTCGGTGTTTATGGAGATGATCTGTCCGGCGGGAACGAACCCGGACGACTCCCCGCTCTACGTGCTCTGCTGTAACGACACTTGCAGCTTCACCTGGACCGGAGCTGAGCACATCAACCAGGTGAGCTCGTTGGTGTGTCTGTGATGGACGAGTTGCAGACTTGTGGGAAAATGGAAATGCGTGATGAATTTGGATCATGCCGGTGGTACTGATCCGTGTTTGTGTGTGTGTAGGACATTTTTGAGTGCAGGACGTGCGGTTTGCTGGAGACTCTGTGCTGCTGTACGGAGTGTGCCAGGGTTTGCCACAAGGGCCACGACTGCAAGTGAGTAGACGTCCTTCGGACCTGCAACTGTGCTGACTTATATATTGTATTATGTTGCCACTGAATTAGAAAATGTGCCAGGTGTAAGTGCAAGTGCTCAGTATATAGTAATGTATAGAGAGTGGTTAATATGGGATCTGGGTCATTAAGGTTGTTGGCATTCTAATGTTCCTTTTTTAGACATATTCTTAGAGGCAAAATGTACCCATGAGAGCAGTGGACAGTTTTTAATATTATAGTATATGCCCCGTCCCGTGAATGTTCTTAAGTGTCTGTTTTGGCTAAACGAACGTGTCTCCAGGCTGAAGAGGACGTCTCCCACTGCCTACTGTGACTGCTGGGAGAAGTGCAAGTGTAAAACCCTGATCGCCGGCCAGAAAGCGGCACGCCTGGACCTGCTCTACAGGCTGCTGACCACCACCAACCTGGTGACGAGTCCCAACAGCAGGTGGGTCCGAGTTCCTGCGCTTGTTCTTATCCGGACGAAATCCTGTGCTTTAGATTTGACCTGCTTTGTTTTTCCTGCAGAGGCGAGCACATCTTGCTCTTCCTGGTGCAAACGGTCGCCAGGCAGAGCGTGGAGCACTGCCAGTATCGGCCGCCTCGCATCCGAGAGGACCGGAACCGCAAAGCTGCCAACGCGGAGGGTACGGAAGTGCCAATATTTAAAGACATTTTTTTTATTGTTAGGGATGCGATCAGTAATTAGTGTACAAAATCTAAAATTGTTCCCTTTCATGAAAAGCATGTGATGGTAGGGGACAAAATTATAGCTGCTCCTTGGCGACATCTGCTGGCCAGATCTGTGCTACTGCCTCTGGAAAACAGTTCAACTTTGTTTATGAAATAAAGCTATTCCAGGGTTATTAGATGCTATAATTGGACTTTCTAGTTGGTACAGGTTAATAGGATCATACCTTTTCGGGAATGATTGTTAAAGTAGTTTAATTACTGATCACTCCCATTTTTCTCTGTAGACTCAGACATGCCGGATCATGACCTGGAGCCGCCGCGTTTCGCTCAGCTGGCCCTGGAGCGCGTCCTGCAGGACTGGAATGCTCTCAAGTGCATGATCATGTTCGGCTCGCAAGAGAACAAAGACCCGTGAGTCCCTAAAAGCTGGCATGGTTTGCTCTGTGGTGCCGATCTTAAACCGGTTGCTTGTTTGCGTTTGTCGCAGGCTGAGCGCGAGCAGCCGGATCGCTCATCTCTTGCCGGAGGAGCAGATGTACCTGAATCAGCAGAGTGGGACGATAAGGCTGGACTGTTTCACTCACTGCCTCATCGTCAAGTGCGCTCCAGATATCACCGTGAGTGCCAGACTGACGGCTAAGAATTTGTGGAATACTGGTGGAGAAACTGGCGTCCATTATGTAGTGCACGCTTTAGGGTGTTAATTGTGTTTTATAGTTCATTGACACCCTGCTGGGCACGCTGGTGAAAGAACTACAGAACAAATACACTCCGGGCCGCCGAGAAGAGGCCGTGTGCGTCACCCGGCGCTTCCTGCGCTCTGTGGCCAGGGTTTTCGTCATCCTCAGCGTGGAGATGGCGTCATCCAAGAAGAAAAAGTACAGCCTTAATCGCTGAGAGTGTTAGAAATGGTCGTGAAAATGCCCGCTGTTCTAACTCTATACCCTTCGCCCTGTGTACTGCCCCGCAGCAACTTCATCCCGCAGCCCATAGGGAAGTGCAGGCGCGTGTTCCAGGCCCTGCTGCCGTACGCCGTCGAGGAGTTGTGTAACGTGGCAGAGTCCCTGATCGTGCCCGTGCGTATGGGCATCACCAGGCCGACGGCACCGTTCACCCTGGCCAGCACCAGCATTGACGCCGTGCAGGGCAGCGAGGAGCTCTTCTCGGTCGAACCGCTGCCTCCGCGGCCCTCACCGGATCAGTCCAGCAAGTGTGTACACACACACACACACACACACGTACTTGTCTTACTGTACTTGTGAGGACTTTCCCTTGATGCACGGTTAGAAAAGTATAACCTTAATATCCAAAATCAGGTCTTAATATCCAAAATCAGGTGAGGACCGGAAAAGCAGATCTTAACAGGTCACAATTCCAGTTTTTCCCATCATCGTGAGGACGCTTGGTCCTCACGAGGATAGCAAGACGAGATGCGTGCGCACACCGATAAATCGATGCGGCATTTCTCACAAAGCTTTCTCTCTGTTCCAGTTCCAGCCAGTCAGCGTCTTCGTACATCATCAGGAATCCCCAGCCGCGGCGCAGCAGCCAGTCGCAGGCGGCCCGCGGCCGAGATGAAGAGCAGGACGACATCGTGTCCGCCGACGTCGAGGAGGTCAGGGAACGGAACCGTGTGTTCAGGTGCGTCCCGTTGTCATTTCTGGAAATCGCTAACCTTGGGTGTGTTCAGGTGGAGGTGGTGGAGGGTGTGGCCGGAGAGGAGGATCACCATGACGACCAGGAGGAGCAGGGGGAGGAGCCGGCGGAAGCGGAGGGACAGCACGACGAGCACGACGAGGATGGTAAAAGAGCTTTAGGTTAACCAAACTGGCTGCTGCGGCGCCGAACCGATCCTGGCTCACGTGCGGGTGCGTTTCCCCTCAGGGAGCGACATGGAGCTCGACCTGCTGGCTGCCGCAGAGACGGAGAGCGACAGTGAGAGTAACCATAGCAACCAGGACAACGCCAGCGGACGCCGTAGCGTGGTCACAGCGGCGACTGCCGGATCTGAAGCGGGTATGGTTCCGAGATGCGCCTCATTCCTCGGACGATACAGTGCAGTCCCTAGTGTCAGGTCATGTTGGGTATCGTAAGTGATGTAGGGATGATTTAAAGTACACAGAAGAGCATGAAGGTATTTACAGACACGTTTTGCGTACGAAACTTCAGATTTTAGCTTACAGATCTTGCGTTACAGAAAAAAATTTCCTAAAGCAGGTTTGTACCCGGCCTGAGTGATCAAGAACTGATCCACACAGTCCTACTTTGTTTTTAAAGTGCTACTGTCTCGATACTTTTTTTTCCCCCGTTGTGTTGTTCAGCTCTTGAACAAATAGTGATAATATATGGAAAAATCACATTTATAGCTTGTGATTGTTCTCAATTACCTGGTGCAATGCAGCTTTTGAACACCAGAGGGCCCATCCTGTGAGATGTCTTTTGACACAAATTTTTATAGAAGGAAAGTAAATTCAGGAAAAACCTCCTACCAGAAGACGTGCGTCTTTTATCGTACCTAAAAGTAGATCAAACGAAACATAGCCGTGCTCACAGTACCCTGTGTAACTCTGCTCAGGAGCCAGCAGTGTCCCGGCGTTCTTCTCCGAAGACGACTCCCAGTCGAACGACTCGAGCGACTCGGACAGCAGCAGCAGCCAGAGCGACGACGCCGATCAGGAGACGTACCTACTGGACGAGCCGCTCGAGAGGACCACGGGTTCGGCTCACGCCAACAGCGCCGCTCAGGCTCCCCGCTCCATGCAGTGGGCGGTCCGCACCACGCCCAGCCAGCGCTCGTCCGGGGGCACCCCTGCCGGCTCGTCCACGCCTGCAGGTATCTGAACGAACGAGACGTCTCTTGATCGGGTCTCGCCGTCGCAGCGCTAATCTCCCCATTTCCCCCCCGCAGCGAGCTCGACGGGCCTGATCTACATCGACCCGTCCAACCTGCGCCGCAGCAGCGCCATCAGCACCAGCGCGGCTGCCGCTGCCGCCGCCCTGGAGGCCAGCAACTCCAGCAGCTACCTGACGTCAGCCAGCAGCCTGGCGCGGGCCTACAGCATCGTCATCCGCCAGATCTCGGACCTCATGAGCCTCATCCCCAAATACAACCACCTGGTTTATTCGCAGTACCCTGCCGCCGTCAAACTCACCTATCAGGACGCAGTCAACCTGCAGGTGAGGCCCGAAATGCCGTCTGTGCTTCCTCTAGATGTTTTAGCAAAGGAGATCGTATATGGCTTAGTGCAGTTACGTTTTTTGAACACCAGAGGGCATGTGTTGCGCTCATATGCGTTTAAAACAAAAATTTAATATTTTTGATTTTCTTTTCTTCTGAAAAAAAAATGGAACGCTTTCCCTTGATGATGTGTAATTCCAGGGTCTTTATTTTTTTGGTGTAAAATATATATATTTTATATATACTTGGAATTCAAAATGGAATTCAGCATCAGGACCCACCTGTTAGTTTGTGGCAGTTTTCGCATTGTGTCGCGCTGCCATGTAAGAGACAGTTTCTTGTGCTGTAAATCCATGAGAGGTGTCGATTTATCCGGAACGCTTGTCTTGCAGAACTTTGTGGAGGAAAAGCTGGTGCCCACCTGGAACTGGATGGTGTCCATCATGGACTCGACCGAGGCCCAGCTGCGCTACGGCTCCGCCCTGTCCTCGGCGGGCGACCCGGGCCACCCGAGCCACCCGCTGCACGCCTCGCAGCACACGGGCCGCAGGGAGCGCATGACCGCCCGGGAGGAGGCCAGCCTGCGCACCCTGGAGGGACGCAGGTCAGTCGGTGGTGCAGCTCTAACACATCTTCGGGTAGAGATCAAAGAATGCAAATGAACCGAAAATTTTCGTTCCAGGCGTGCTGCCACGCTGCTGACCGCTCGCCAGGGCATGATGTCGGCGCGCGGGGACTTCCTGAACTACGCCCTCTCCCTGATGCGCTCCCACAACGACGAGCACTCGGACGTTCTGCCCGTCCTGGACGTGTGCTCGCTCAAACACGTGGCCTACGTCTTCCAGGCCCTCATCTACTGGATCAAAGCCATGAACCTGCAGACCACGCTGGACACCACGCAGATGGACAGGAAGAGGTGCGGCGATAATCCGCCACTCGCCTTGCACCCGTCCGGCTAACTCCTTTAGTTTGGGCTGACTGACCGTGTTCTGTCTCTCCTCAGGAACCGCGAGCTGCTTGAACTCGGGCTGGACAACGAGGACTCGGAGCACGAGAACGACGAGGACACCAATCAGAGTGAGCACGACGGCTCTGCAGTTATGAAAACGGCTAGATTAAGAGTGATGTTTGATAAACAAGCGTCTCGGTTGTATCCTCATAGGCTCCACCCTCCAGGATAAGGAGGAGGAGTCTGTTTCTGCGGAAACAGGTCAGCACCACCCGTTCTTCCGTCGGTCGGACTCCATGACCTTCCTGGGCTGCATCCCTCCGAATCCCTTCGAGGTTCCTGTGGCAGAGGCCATCCCCCTGGCCGATCAGCCCCACTTGCTCCAGGTCAGTTTATCTTCAAGAACAAGTGGTGATGATGATGATGATGTGGTTAGGGTGTTTCTGTCGGTCGGGTAAATGAGGCCAGCTGGTTTGAACGTTCTTAGCTTTCCAGTCGAGCTCCAGCACTTGGCGGATTCGTTTGGTTTTAAGTAGCTGGTGTTTGTTCGGTCCGAAATAATCGGCGTCTATATCTGCACTCCTGGGAGGGGAAAATGCAGAGGAACTTCGTCCTGCGTGTAAAAACCAAAAAGATCCTGCTCCCATGTGGGCTGCTCTTATGTTTGTTATTTTTTTGCAAGTATTTACACTTTTTCTCTCAATGTCATACTGGTATCTGAAATGTTGTAGCTAAGAGACTTTTTTTATTACATATAGTGCATTATAGCTTCAATAAATGTCAGTTTTAAGTTATCCTCACTTGTCATGTGATATATATCTAGTCACACCTCCCTCTAAATATCAGCATCGGCCATTAAAGAAAGTTTGAAGGTCTTTATTATATATTAAATCGTGCGTTACAGGTTTCTCGGGTTAAATTTCGTTTCTTTTTTTTTTTTTTTTCTTGCACAGCCAAATGCAAGAAAGGAAGACCTTTTTGGTCGGCCCAGTCAAGGCCTTTACTCCTCCTCCTACATGGCGAGCAAAGGCCTATCAGATCTCACCGTGGACATGAACTGCTTACAGGTAAACCCGTGCGTGTCAGGGCATGTTTTAATAACCGACTCGCTCCTTACTTACCGACCGGGGCGAAGTGGAGGGTGTAGGTAGAGGCTCCGTGCACATGTATTTTCCCTCCGTCTTCGCCTCCATTTGAAGCATTTTCGGCCCCCAACTCGTGTATTGTCAACTTTAATCTCTCAGCTTTGATTAATCCGGAATAAATGACTACTTATCTGTACGTTTGCGTGTTTTGCTCGTTCCGCCCAGATTCTGCCCACAAAGATGTCCTACTCCGCCAACATGAAGAACGTTATGAGCATGGAGTCTCGACAGAGGGGTGAAGAACATCCTGCCGCCGCTCAGGAAATGGATACCTCAAAACCAGGCCCCTCCCCGCACGACCTGGCGGCCCAGCTGAAGAGCAGCCTGCTGGCCGAGATCGGGCTGACGGAGAGCGAGGGTCCGCCCCTGCCTACCTTCATGTAAGAGCAAGTCATGTGACCAGATGGTTTGGTTTCCTGAGACTTTGTCTAATACGTTTGTGTTCATGCCAGTCCCCACTGTAGCTTCATGGGCATGGTGATCTCGCACGACATGCTGCTGGGCCGCTGGCGTCTCTCTCTCGAGCTCTTTGGCCGGGTCTTCATGGAGGACGTTGGAGCAGAACCCGGATCGGTGAGTGACACGGATGACGAAGACTGAATGACTTAAATCCTAAACCCTCCTGGCGCTCACCCGCTGCTCTCTGCAGATCCTGACCGAGCTGGGCGGCTTCGAGGTGAAGGAGTCCAAGTTCCGGAGGGAGATGGAGAAACTGCGCAACCTGCAGTCCCGAGACCTGGCCCTGGAGGTGGACCGCGACCGGGACCAGCTCATCCAGCAGACCATGCGCCAGCTCAACACGCACTTCGGCCGCCGCTGCACCAGCACGCCCATGGCCGTGCACCGCGTCAAGGTCACGTTCAAGGACGAGCCGGGGGAGGGCAGCGGGGTGGCGCGGAGCTTCTACACCGCCATCGCCCAGGCCTTCCTGTCCAACGACAAGCTGCCCAACCTGGACTGCGTGCAGAGCGTCAGCAAGGGCATGCAGGCCAGCAGTAAGGAGTTATTAAAATGAATGTTTAAATAAATGAAAAGATGATTTTATGCCTAGTTAAACCGAATTTTTTGTGTATTATGGTTGAAAATTGTTTACAATACAGATTACTAGGAGGAAATAACCAAATTTTGTTTTCATTTAAAGGGAAAAAGGTTTAAACAGATAATGCATGCAATTTCACTGCTTCACCAGCAGATGGGGCCAAACCACTGAATGGCTGCTACATTTGTGGACCATTGACTGGAACTTCCAGGATTCAAATATACTAATTAGGGTTTTTTAATGACTGAATACAGATGTTAGTTCTAAAGAAAAATTCAAAATGAGTACTTTTACACCATTTTAAACACAGAATATTTAGTCTTGCAATGAAAAAGTTTGTAATAAATGAGATTTTCATGTGATGGACGCCCTCTGGTGTTCAGAAATGCAATTGCATTCGATGGTATAATAAATATGCATCGTTACACCCCTAATAAATTCCCATATTTAGAAACCAGTAATAAAACCAGTATATCGAGGTGTTTGGTTTCAAATCCGGAAGTGTCTCTTCAGTAGTAGCAGTGTGAGAACATCCTGTGTGTGCAGATCTGATGCAGCGTCTGAGGAACAGGGATCGAGAGCGGGAGAGGAGGAGTGGAGGCCTGAGGGCAGGATCCAGGCGTGACCGAGACCGGTGAGGGGGAAACGGGTTATTAGCAAATATACTACCATTAGTATTTAAAAAAAGTGTATGAAAGTATGGACAAACGTGACTGTTGCTGTGCTGCAGGGACTCTAGGAGGCAGCTGTCCATTGATACCAGGCCGTTCCGCCCAGCGTCCGAAGGAAACCCGAGCGACGAGCCGGACCCCCTGCCTGCCCACAGACAGGCTTTAGGAGAGCGTCTGTACCCCCGGGTTCACGCCATGCAGCCGGTACGCAGCGCTGCACGTCCCTTGTGCTGTGTTCTAATAATATTTTTTGTATGAAGCCTTTAACACAAGCCTTTTTCCGGATGGTTCTGCCTTGTTCAGGCGTTTGCCAGTAAAATCACAGGCATGCTGTTGGAGCTCTCGCCTGCCCAGCTGCTGCTGCTGTTGGCCAGCGAGGATTCCCTGCGCGCCCGTGTGGAGGAGGCCATGGAGCTCTTGATCACTCACGGAAGGTAGCCACGTCTGCTCCCGTTTACCGATCTGAACTCGCTAGACCTCCTACAACATACGTTCTGGTTCCGACTCTTATCCTGCTCTCTTCTGTCTGCAGGGAAAATGGAGCGGATAGCATTCTGGATCTGGGGCTGCTCGACACTCCGGAGAAAGCACAGGTACAGCACCAAGGCCTCGTCTGTTTTGGGGGCTTTTCTTGTATGACGGATTTTGTAAGTAGAGACTTGATCGTATGCTCTATGGGACACGATCTAAGGGAGTTGTGTTTTTTATTTTATTTATTTATTCTTTTTGTAGTATGCATTCTGCCTTATTATGGTTTGTAAATGTTACGTGCAGTCAAACCTTATGTGAATAGTCAGATAATGAGTACTCCATGTCCATTATTTCTTATGGGACTATGCCTAGCTTGTCCTAGTACCCTCATCCTGTTTTGATGATGCAGCTTAATGTAGTGACTTGGGAGACTCGTTCTTGCCATCTGTCTCCCTCCCTGTCTGTCTCTCTGTCTGTTTCTGTCTTTCTCTCTCTCTCTACCTTTGTCTCTTTTTGTCCGTCTCTCTCTCTTCCTCTCCTTTATCTCTCTCTCCCTCTACCCCTCTCTCTCTCTCTCTCTCTCTCTCTCTCTCTCTCTCTCTCTCTCTCTCTCTCTCTCTCTCTCTCTCCTTCCTCTCTGTCTCTCCCTCTCTCTCTCTCTCTCTCTCTCTCTCTCTCTCTACCTTTGTCTCTTTTTGTCTGTCTCTCTTTCTGTCTCTTTCTCTCTACCTTTATCTGTCTGTCTGTCTCTCTCTCTCTCTCTATCTATCTATCTTTGTCTGTCTCTCCTATCTTTTTTTTCCTCTTTCTCTCCTCTCTCTCTTTTTATCTCTCTCTCTGTCTGTCGGTCTTTCTCTATTTCTGAGTGTGTGTATCTTTGTCTCTTTCTTTATCTTTCTCTACTTCTCTCGCGCTCTCTCTACCTTTGTCTCTTTTTGTCTGTCTCTCTCTTTCTGTCTTTCTCTCTTCCTTTATCTCTCTGTCTGTCACTCTACCTTTATCTCTCTCACTCTATCTTTGTCTGTCTCTCTCCTACCTTTTTTCCTCTCTCTCCCCCTCTCTCCTCCTCCTACCTTTCTGTCTGTCTCTCTCTCCTCTCTGTGTCTCTCTCGACCTTTATCTCTCCTTTTTTTTTTTTTTTTCTCTCCTCTCTCTACCTTTTGTCTCTTTGTCTGTCTCTCTCTTTTTTTTCTCTCTCTCCCTCCCTCCCTCCCTCTCTCTCTCTCTCTCTCTCTCTCTCTCTCTCTCTCTCTCTCTCTCTCTCTCTCTCTCTCTCTCTCTCTCTCTCTCTCTCAATCAGTCTCTCGCTCTCTCTCGTCTCATCCTCTCTCTCTCTCAGAATCATCGTCCACCATACCCAGAGTCCCCGTCACCGACGATCACCCACGCAACATTAGCGCACGGGGGCAGCACACCAGGCGGGTCTGCGAGAGGTCTCGGGCGCCCGGCACATACAGTCGCATCAATCAGCGTTCCCCCGGGGTAGAAATCCCACAAGCCAGACAGCCGAGAGTCCAAGCACCACGGGACCACCAACCTCATAAGCTCGCCCAAAAAAGGCGAAGCCCTAGAGGGCAGAAAAATCCCAAAAGTGCACAAGAAAGGGGATGGCGAAAGTGTCACTAAGGATAACCCCACGACGAGTACCATGAGTATCGCACGAACAAAATAAACGAGCAAGAAGCGACGATGGCGACGGACCCAGACCCGCAGCAAGTCACACGACACACAAGAAGTTAAGTCGACGGAACGCGTCCCACCGGCGATACCCAACCACCGCGTGTCACGACCAGGCAAACCCCCGCCGCAAAGGAAGCTCCCCCACACGGAATCCCTGCGAAACGACCCGAATCCGAGCAGGTAGAGGGAGCACCATCCAAAGAAGGCGAGCGGGAAAAATCGAAAACCTAAAGCTGGACAGTAGAAAGACTGGACAGGTCAACCCCGTATAAGAATCGAATCACGAGATGCCTGGAGATCGGTCCCGCACAGATGCATCCCCAAGGCGAAGCAGTCCCCCGAACCAAACACCCGACCTCCCCCGGCCCCCGCGAGGCGCCCCCACCGGGCACAAGAGTCGACCCCCTTCAAAGAATGTCTCCAACCGCGCGCGAGATCCCCTAAACGGCCACCCAGCCGCTAAGAACTCGGGCGGGAGCGGCCACGCCCAGAGGAGAGTAGAAGGACGTGAACAAACGGAAAACGACTGTGCCCAGGACCAAGCACGAATACTGCGAGAAACAAGTCAGCCAAGAACAGAAGAGGCAAGACAGCCGCAACAAACAGGCACCGTCCAGCAGCACATGTAGTCCCCGCACTCAAAAAGTAAACCAGGTAGGAAAAAGTGGCTGCCCTCATCCCTCCCTCCCCGTGCTTTCTCTCTCTCCCATCCCTCCCTACCTTTCAATCTTCTGTTTCTCTACCAGTTTTAGCCTATGATAGCTGTGTGTTTGATGTGCTTCCCTCTGTTTGCTGGGCTGTTTCTGACCCGGCGAGTGTTTGGTTGTGTGTGTGTGTGTGTGCGCGCAGCAGGAGAACCGGAAGCGGCACGGCTCCACCCGCAGCGTGGTGGACATGGAGCTGGATGATACGGACGACAGCGACGACAACGCCCCTCTGTTCTATCAGCCTGGGAAGAGGGGCTTCTACTCCCCAAGGCCCGGAAAGAACTCTGAGGCCAGGCTCAACTGCTTCCGGAACATTGGCAGGTGCGGCACCAGATCGGCCGGCTGACCGACGGGCGTTGGGTGTTTACGGATCGCTTTAAACGTCTGCTTTTCCAAATATTCTTTTCCAGAATACTCGGGTTGTGCCTCCTGCAGAACGAGCTGTGCCCCATCACCCTGAACAGGCACGTCATCAAGGTGCTGCTGGGCCGGAAGGTGGGTCTGGGCTGGAGCCGCGCACTTCGTTCGTTATGCGTACGCGACTGCGGGCGTCCTGACGCGGTTGGCTTCTGTTCCGCAGGTGAACTGGCACGACTTTGCCTTCTTCGACCCGGTCATGTACGAGAGCCTGCGGCAGCTGATCCGTCACTCGCAGACGAGCGAAGCCGAGGCCGTGTTCGCCGCCATGGACCTCGCCTTCGCCATCGACCTCTGCAAGGAGGAGGGATCGGGACAGGTGATGCCCCAGACCTCCGTCTCTGTGCTTTACCTGAATCTCACTGTTGTCCGACATGTTTTGCTCATTCCTTCAGTTAAAGGCAGGTTTTTTGGTAATAACAGGTTAAATCCTTACCGGTGTTTTTGTTTCGACGTCCTCTCAGGTGGAGCTGTTGACCGGCGGCGTCAGCATGCCTGTGACTCCTCAGAATGTCTACGAGTACGTCAGGAAGTACGCCGAACACAGGATGCTGGTGGTAGCGGAGCAGCCACTGCACGTGCGTATTTCGCCACTTTAATCACGATGATTTTTACTTACAGACAACCATTGGGTTTTTTTTGGTGTCCTGTTTTTGACGTGCCCTTGTAGCCCATCCGCCTCAAGGTTGGATGTGTTTTGAGCTGCTCGCTACGGCTGCACAGGGCAGCTTCGAGTCGGCTCGTACTAGTGTGCTTCAGATAATATTCAGATAACAGGAGCCTCATTGCCATTATTCCCTATGGCGAAACCCCTAGTTGGTGCCTGTATATTGAAAACTGCCATTTTTTTTTGTGAGAGATCGGTTTATACGCTCTAGCTTTTATTCTCCATTTTATTGTACTGTTCATAATATTAAATTTTCTTTAAAATATGTTTCTGCTTATATAAATTATGGACTTATTCATTAGATAACTTCCTACAGGTTTTGTCCCATTCAGATTACTTTTTCCTCGCCACTGTCACCCATGGCTTGCTCAATGTGGAATTGGCTTTATATATTAGAAGATAATCTAGAATTTGATGATCATTTTTGCCTCACCAAATGCAAACGTTGGACGGTTTTGGTTTCCAGGCCATGAGGAAGGGGCTCCTGGATGTTCTGCCCAAGAACGCTCTGGAGGACCTGACGGCCGAGGACTTCCGGCTGCTGGTTAATGGCTGCGGCGAGGTCAACGTGCAAATGCTCATCAGCTTCACCTCCTTCAACGACGAGTCCGGTATGGCGCCCCATTCCTCGCCCTGCTGTAGTCTGACCTGATAGAGCTGCATTTGAGATCTTTAATAATTCAAAACAATGCTATAGGGTTTCCAAACTAAATAAGTCGGGCTCTGTGTTTTATAATACAGTACGGTGTAAATGCGCGGTTTGAAGGCATGGCTGGCACTAATTACCTATGGTAACTTTCCACTTGTGAGGTGTTGAAGAAAAATTCATCAGTGTCAAAAAAAAGTAGTGATCAAACTGGTTAGCATTGGGCATGTTGTAAATAGTTGTAGCTTTAAATTCTTCAAGGGTGTAAATATTTGTTATTGAGTTTTTTTCATCCTACATACATGCTCATTGTTTTATGAATATCTATATCCCTCGAGACACAGTGACTCTAGATACTAAAATGTTACCATTAATAAAGCTTAATTGGTCCTCCAGAGAGGGGGTGATGTTGGGGCTGTGCTGAAATCGATACAGCAATATATCGTGACATAGTACATGGATTTTCTATGAATTTTAAATGTTTTGTAAACTGCAATCTCCACGCCTGTAGATGGCGCAGTACAGGGTTTTGACTCGATTTATCTGCTGACTGTGAGGTGTTAAGGTGACTCGCATATATATGATGTATAGATATGTGCTTTAACAGCTGCTTTGTCCTTTGCAGGTGAGAATGCGGAGAAGCTGCTGCAGTTTAAACGCTGGTTCTGGTCCATCGTGGAGAAAATGAGCATGACGGAAAGACAGGATCTGGTAGGTGCTTTTTGAGTTATGTATGAATTCCTTGCAGAGGGAACTGAAGTAACTTGGAGCCAGTTTGTTCCTACATAAGTGAGCTCTCATTCTGGGACTTCAGGCTTTCTCGTTACCATTTAGGAGGTCGACGTGTCCTGGTGAGTCAGACCCAGGGCTCGTATCTTCCAGTAGCAATGATGATGAGCTGATTATGTGCCATGGTTTAGCTGAAAAAGGTCAAATCCTTTGTGAAAAGTGACCTCAGGTGGGATTTCTGTTCGTCCTGCACTGTTTAGAAGCTCAGTTATTACCGCGGCTCGTGGTGACGGTTCCTCACCGCGTCAGTAAGCTTTCCTGAGATGATCTACACGATATTAGAGAAGCGTACTTCAAAAGTAAAAAAAAAACAACAAAACTTTTCCTCCTTCATAAGGAGTTCTGAGATCCAGTCCAACTTTAAAGCCTCTAGAGTTGGGAATGTCTGACCTTAAATTAAGCTAACATTGTCTTGTCATGGAGGGAGTAAAACACCGATACGGCCCATCCGGACGGCGAACTTGTTGTTTCTTCTCAAAGTAGCTACTGAAATGAATATTTTACATAAATGGCGCCAGACGAACCAGATATTAGACGTGATATTCTGTAGTGATTCTAACTTGAGGACCGATTTCTGTAGGTTTATTTCTGGACGTCGAGCCCGTCTCTGCCCGCCAGCGAGGAAGGCTTCCAGCCCATGCCCTCCATCACCATCCGGCCGCCGGACGACCAGCACCTGCCCACTGCCAACACGTGCATCTCCCGGCTCTACGTGCCGCTCTATTCCTCCAAACAGATCCTCAAACAGAAGCTCCTCCTGGCCATCAAGACCAAGAACTTTGGCTTTGTGTAGCAGGTGACGGCTGCACCATGTTTACCTTCATGTTGTGTAATATTACTAGTTCCATTTTTGTAGATTTTTTTTTTTTTCTTTTTTTGGTCTATACAGTTTTATGAAGTCTAAAACAAAAGTGCTGTCACATCCTCAGTGGTATTATTTCTCCTGCTCCCCTCTTTTTTTTTTTTTTTTTTTTTTCCTCCCCTCTCTTCCTCCCGCCTTTCCCCCCCAGTCCGGCTCGAGAACGCAGACGCCGCTAGTTCTTATTTCGTTTTTATATCCGTTCTGCGAGTAAAACCGTACATTCCTGCATTGGCTCGAACCGTAAGCTCCCGGGAAAAATAAGAAATAAAAAAATCAGGCCCGACAGCGACCTGTCCAACGCCGACCTCCAGCCAAAGACGACAGCAGATGTATTTAAAGAAAAGAAAGATTTCACTGTGATTAGGAAATTTGGTTCTGCCCCTCTCACGGCCCTGAGCATAAACACGATGACTGAGTTCACTGCTGCCTTTGTGGAAAGTCTGTTTCTCTTGTATAGGGGGAGTAGGGAATTTCAGAATAAACTTGGATGCAAATCATTAATCTGCCTCTCGTTCATTGCTTTCGCCAAATCATGGCTTATTAGGGATGTTTGTTACCCAGGTCCAGGGTGCAGTAGCCTCCTGAGAGTCCAGCCTTTAGGGAATCTCATGGAGCACCAGTGTGGGTGAACATGCACTTAATCCCACCATAGATTCCTGCACTGGTTATTCAGCATCCCATTTCCCAGATACGGTTATGACCTAGACATCAGATGGAGCTGGGTTTTGTCTCTTTAACATGCACCTCTTTAATTTTTAGATGGTTTTTAGAAGATAATGAACTCTGTCTAATCTAAACCTAAAACCTATTTTGTACAGTGAACACTGGACTTGATTGGGGTGTGGTGACCGTGAAATGTGAAAAACACCAGTTTTTAATTGAAAATTCAGTCGAGGCTTCTGAAACCCAGTTTGTGGCCCTCTCTTCATTGCAGAAGACTGGAGAATGATAAGCAATAGTGTTTGTACTACTAATCTAGTCAGAACAGCTCCAGTTTGCAGTTGCTTTGTCAGGCAGCATGAATCAAGCTCCTGGTCTCTCTAGAAATTTCAAATGACTGGTCCAATCTGATTTCTCCTAGCGTGAACTGACATGTTGCCAGGTCCTCTCAGTAAAAAAAACGTGGGCTTTGTTTGGCCACTTTTGCAACGTCTGAGGGTTTTTTTTGTCGTGTGATCTGGCAACCACGGAATTAAAGGCAGCGTAACAGCTATCGTTACTGAACACTTCGTGGAGACTCGAACACGGTACATAAAAAGGAATAGTTGGTTTAATTTTGAGGTTCGTGTCATATTTGTATGAGATTACTGGCTGGTTGCAAAGTGAAAACTAGTTAAAGTGCATACATTAAGCAATAATGCACTCGACGTTGTGCTTTAGCGCGAGATGTTGGCACGGGTGTGATCCAGTATCTCGTACTAAAGCATGACCTCGAGTGTATTAAGATTATGCCATTAGTTCCGTTATCGGCATTTAGTGTTAGATTTTAGATGAAGAGAACAGAAAAAACGATGTGCACCATCCTTCCGCGAGGTAAAGTAGTCCCATAAGCCCTTCAGTCATTAAAGTCAAGGGACAGAATGACCAATAACTTCATTATACAGACAATAAGCACAAATATCTATTGGTAAGTTTGAATTTATTGAACATAAAGTTTATTTACATCCAGCAAATAAAAATGGGTGGGGTTTGTAAGGCAGGCTGTTGGTAAGATCCACCATTCTACTGACTGAAGCAGATCCCGGTGTTAGAACCGAAGTCAAGGATCCCGTTTGATTAGCGATTAGAAATTTGTATGACGACATTCTTACTCTGGTTAGTCAGAACTGTAAGGGCAGAGTTACAGATACCAAACCTGTCAGATGAAGCTCGTGGATGGTGTTTAATGAAAGAGCAGAGTTTAACTCCAGCAAACGACGTCTTTCTGAGGGATGAAGCTGATTCATCATTTTTGTTGATGGGACTAAAACTGATCTTCAGTCGAGCTGGGAATCCATTAAGAGCCGGGATATTTGATTTAAAGGACTGACTTAGTTTCACTTTTCCAGCTTCCAAATCCCAAGGGTGATAAAACTTTGGCTCAGGTTGGTCAGTAATAGCTTCTCTTACACATTTAAATCATTTTCAAAACCAACAGATTTTATTAACTAATTACAACTTTCATTTCGGCAGTGTTTTACTCATAACTTGGCTGCTTTTTAGGGCGGGGTACGTGTGGATGCCGCAGAGTAATACGTATAGTGCGTCGGTCACAACGATCTACATGAAACTAATAATGCAAAAGTACAGCTGTGGGCTGAAGCAGCTACAGTAAAGTCTTTGAAGAAAAGTTTGCTGTCTGTTTCTGTTCTTGTAAGTGAAGCAAGCTAAATCCAAAGGTTTGTTATTTTAATGTACAAGTTCCACAACACACACCATCAGCAATTAAGTAACCAGCTTTAATAGTTTGAGACAAACCAAAACTTTACACGTTTAGATCCGCAGCTCGCTCTCTGATCCACCTAAAGCCTCGAAACAGTAAACCAGAACACAAGGGAGGAGAAAGAACTGAATACATTCAGCAAGTTTAAAAAAAAGTCCACGTTTAATGTGTCGGAAGACAACAGCGAGGACTCGACGCCCACCAGCTTTAAAATCACCAGACGTCAGAAGGAAGAAAACTGAAAATGCTGAAAAATACTGCAGGCGCTCTGCTACGGATAATCAGTTACCGACGAAAGACCAAATCAAAGCGCGGTCATGGGAGCGGTGCCGAGGAACGGAGTTACACGTGGGACTAACAGAACCTGTCCGGGGACAAAAACATAAAGCAGCACGAAACAGTAATCAAAACTTTTACATGATCAGCTAAAGGAAAGGAAAGGACGAGTCCTAGTGCCCGCCCGATTTACGCCCCGCCCAGGACCGGGAGCGAGAGCGGGACCGTGAGACGGAGCGAGAGCAGGAGCGGGAGGCCGACCGGCCGCGGTTGTTCTCGTCCTCTCTGCCGGACTGGGGCGCGCCCTCCGTCTGTGGGTGGGGTGAGTGCGAGGCCGAGTGCGACTTCCTCCCCTTTTTCGTCCTGGACTCGGGGGAAGGCGAGCGGGAGCCGGAGCGGCTACGGGAGGGAGCGCTGCGGCGACCGCGTCCGTGCCTCGGCCTGCAGGGGGCAGCAGAACACTTAGTCAGGTGTATGCTAATCAATGAAGCTGCATTCATGAGAGAGAGAAAATGGAGTATTTTTGGTTTTTAAATGGGCCGAGCACTAGATTAGAAGTGGAGGTTAAACTCGCCTGTCGTTGTCACGGCTCCTGCTGCGTCTGTGTCTGCCGTGAGATCTGGAACTGTTCAGAAAAAGCATAAGTCCCACACACACACACATTAGGGTTAGTAACACCGGAGCGTCACTCACTCTCTGGGACTGTCGGAGTGGCGAGGCCGGCGCTCGTAGGACGGGCTGCGAGAGCGCCACCTCTCATAACTGCGGCTCCGAGATCGCCGGTATCGGCCTCCGTCGCGCTCGTAGTCGTCGTAGCGGGAGAAACTGCGAGGTGAGCGCCTCTCTTTGGACCTCATCTGAGTCGGCGCTGGGCGAAAGAAACAAAGACACGACTTAGATTGGCTGCAGAGGGGCTAAGGTACGATTTCAGGCAGCACGTTGCTCTGAAGAGGTGGGCAGATGGGACGTAAACATGAATCGCATAGCTCAATTTCTAATTTTTTCAAAGAGTCTGCACAAAAAAAAAACAAAAAAAAAAAACAGTTCGGTAGCTATTACCCTGTGTTTAATTCTGGGGTTGCCAGATCCAGCGAGAAATATGTACAGGTCAATGGAAAAAAGCCCATAAAAAAATCTTAGCATAAACGTACCTGGCAACCTCGCGTGCATGCGCAGACTGAGAAAACCGACCAACTGGGATAGAATCCATCTCCATCAGATTTCACAGTCCGAATTCCAGACCTCAATCTGATGACGGGATTATCAAGTGCACGTTTCTCCGCCCTGCACCAGGTGGCGCCACAAAACGCCGCCGTACCAAACGAGCCAAAGCCAGACTTACTCTTTCGGTCTCCTTGAGCGAACTGGATCTCGATCTGCCGCCCGCAGACCCATTTCCGGTCCAGGTTGTGTAAAGCGTCCTCTGCGTCGCGGACGTCCTCGAACATGCCGCTGCGGTTAAGGCTTAGTATTTTGTGGCCAGGAGAAGACACGGACACACAGATTCTCACACGCTCACTTAGCAATGAAAGCAAACACGTCACAGTTTATATGAACAGGGTCATGATGAAGAAGGGGAGGGGGAAAAAACCATTGATCACCGAATTAAATTATAAAAATATCCAGCTATTCACTAGGAATTGATTTTGGAAAGCACAATTACAGAATGACACATGGATCAGGTCGACTTTGGTATTTCAATTAGAAAAAAGGGACTAGGAACAAAAATGCAGAATGCAAACGCTGCAGCAAAGGTAGGATACAAAACTTAACACGGGTTACCTTTAACATGCTTGAGCTTTGACCTTGAGCTTGACCTTTATTGTCTTTAAGTGCTTCCCAGAAGGCCTTGGGAGGATTTTCCTGCTTGTCTTTGCCCCTTTATCTTTTGCTCTTTTCCTCTCTGTCTGGAACAGGTGCCCTCTTTTTCTCCGCTTTGAATCTTCGAGCTTTAACTTTTTCTCTCTCTCCCCTCTATCGCTTGGCGCCTGAATCCTTACGGGCTCTTTGGCTTCAATCTACTCTACTTCAGCCTTTACTCTTAAATACTCTTTGGAGGGACGGTCTCCAGAACTGTATGTCTTTACATTTTCTGAGACAACAGAAGAAATAGCAGTTAGGGAGAAAATGGCCAGAACACATTCAAACCAGTTGTCAAAATCCGATTCACCATTAGACCTTTATTTTGTACTTTCTGTGCGTCTCCCCAAAACACCCTTTATTTCTTACAAAGGATATTGAATGTACGCAAATCCTCTTGCTCGACGGGAATAGAAGTCGACGGGAATGTAGACATCTACAATAGGGCCGTAACGACCAAACTCACGACGCAAATCCTCTGGCCTAAAGCATCATGAGATCATACTTCACATGTTTGTCCGATGGAAAGGGTTCTCCCTTTGTATGATGAAATATTCCACCCAAAATATCACACACGAACAGAAATCAACCCGCTAGGGTACAAAACGCACACCAGAGCAACAGTTTGGCTTGTCATTCATTTGAAACAAAAACACAGTCCTGATTTCAATAATAAGAACCTCTTAATTTTGGAATCGAGCAAAGTGGGACCATTTCAGTTCCATGGATATCAGTGTGCATTTACGCAGTTCCACCAGCACCAAACCAGTTCCTGATTTCAGATGTTGGTGTACTGGTTTCATGAGTATTTGGCGCACTTAAGTGTACCATAGAGCCAAAATGTCGTCCACAAGCCGCATCCAAAAAAGTAGTGTGTGGCCCCATTTGCTGCCTTTACACAACAATCTGCTCAATGATTCCATTCCAGTTCATCTCAAAGATGCCCCTTATGGAGCTAACATTCTCCAAAACCATCTCCTTATGGACTTGATAGGGCAGAAAGTTGATGAACCAGGATGCATTCTACTCATACTTGCATTTTAAACAGTAGGTTTGTTACTAATCCTATAATAAATGACGTAGATACCATCCAAAAAATAAACTGCATATAAATATAACACTCTACAAGCTACAAAAGACGAAATGCAGTCTAAAGATTAAAAAGTGATGTTTGTCTACAATTAACTATATGTCCCATATTCAGTGCAATAAAATCTTTAAGTTAAGAATTTATTTAAGAATTAACAATGGTTACTCGGACCACGTGTTAGTAAACCGAAACTGGATAGGCTAAGCTAAACGCTTCCATAAACCGTACTCTCGTTTTGTTTTTAAACACAGACTGCAGTTACATTTTTCCCAAACTCTTCAGACACAAAGCGCGTTTCCAAACTTTAAAAACCACACATCATAATGCAGTGCTTTGTTTGTACGCCAATCCACTCATTTTATCTACCTAGCTAAGCGTCTGCTATAATTAGCAACGGCTACCCTACTAGTCGTCTTTTACCTTATTTGGTAACATTTCGTACCTAGAAGTTTGCTTTAATGACATAAAGATGCACATTTAGACATTTAACACCAAGCTCGACGTTAAACAGTTACACAGCGAACGCGCTGAGCTTGTAGGCATAAACCCAAGTCCTCGGGGCATACTACCGCACTAATGAGTATGTGAAAGCAGTGCGCACTCGTTACAGCCCATATTAACGTTGCGCCCTACTTTTGCATACTACATAGTAAGCTAGTACGGGCATGACGTAAGCAAACCCACCAAACAAAAACGCTTAGCTACACAGCGCGGTAAAAATAGAGCCCACATTACCGTGGACAAACGGGCACGTTTGCCGCTGCACACGTACCTGCTCTCGTCGGAGATGTTCCTGATAAACAGCGAGGTGTTTGGAGGTCGGAGATAGCGCGCCATGTCGAACTAAAACTCACTAAAACCTCCTAGAAACGCAACGGAGCTTTTACAGGCCGCCAACGTCGTTTGGATGGCACTGCGCATGCGTTCTACGTGTCGTCGTCCAGTTCTAACTTAGTGCGCATGCTCTAGCAATATGCATAACGGTTGAAGTGAACGTTTAGCCGATTCTTAATAAAGGGCGTTGTGTTAAAAATGCTTTCGAGAACAAGTTAGCACAACATCAGTAGTGAACGAGCTTAAATATGAGCCCTTTCAGCACATTATAAAGCATTAACCTGTCCGTTAAGCTCTGAGGCGCGCAAACTTTTCCACGTGACAAATACATAGCATGTTTAATAATCTCCGGAGTTTACAAATCTAGACACAAAGTGAGGACAGCTTGTATGTTCTTTTCATTTACAAAACTGCCTGTTTTACCAAGGGTGGACCAAGGAGTTGTGATTTAACTCATCACTTTTACTCCATAACTCAGAGCTATAAGAATCAACTATGCACTCTGGGATATCTAGTGTGCACTGGTTTGACACTAGATTTATGGTGCATTACGTTATTAAGCAAGAAATGTGAATGTAAACTGAAAATTCGGACAGCACTACAAAATGGCATCCTATAGAGTGCACTATATAGGGAATAGGGAACAAAACAAGCACCTACTAGCTGTGACGAGGCCTGGCAATCTACATCTGTATGCCTCTTTGAAAACCCACCCTATATCTTATGGCTTACTAACTTACTCCACTTGACGACCCAGTGCCGATTACTAGCTATTATTCGTTGAATCCCACTTCCAGGTTCATATATGTCCCACTTTTTCCAGTTTGGAATGCGTATGATAAATAGCTGTGCAATAAATCAGTCTTATACATTTAGGCTGAAAGAGTGTATCTATGTTTACATCTTAGGCAAAATTCAGACAATTTTATGAGCCATTGATGCAGGTAATTCCAAAGAATTGACAAACTTTTTTCCTTCAACTCTCTCTAGACGCAACCTCATAGAAACGATCAAATCCAAATGTAAAATAAAGCAGTAACGAGAGCCTAAAGACAAAAATACCACTAGCACAACATATTTGACAAACACATTTTATTTAAAAAGATGCAGGTTTCAAATCGGAGACCGAATCACGTCAGACCTTCTTACTCCTCCTGATCAATGTGACCCCTTCTATAGTCATAGTCTGCAGAGAGGATACACACACACATATATATGAATAAGTAATGTATAGTATTTTCAGCTTGAATGCAGTGTTTGGTAGAGATACACACCTCGACCATCTCTCCTCCCTTGATCTCCTGGATGTGGAGGATCTTGTCTTTCTGACAGACGAGCTTTCCTCCCTCCATCTTCACCGTGCACTGAGGGAAACATTAGAGGATCATTCATTAATTTCCTGTACCTGCTTAATCCCGTTCAGGGTCGTGGGGAGCCTGGGTCTTATTGGTGGCACAGGGTGCAAAGCTGCACCTGGATAGGGCTAATAAATGATGGCCAACCAATGGCCTGCGACAGACTGGCGTTCCGTATGGGGACAGGCACCAGAGCCCCTGCAACCCTGACCAGGTTTGAAAAGCGAAATGAATGCTTTTAGAAGTGGGTGCATAATCAAATTCAGTGTGGAGGAAAAGTTGGTGTCTCTAAAAGTATCTAACTGACGTTGGGACGCCTTTAGAGACACCAGTTAGTGATACCTTGAGGTTCTTTCCATCCATGGTGGTGATATCGGCCTCCTTGCCGATGGTGAAGGAGTTGGTGACGGATTTCTTGGGGGTCTTGGAGGTGATGACAAAGTCGTTGCCCGTCTGTTGGATCTCTGTAATGGGCTTGATGTCCTTGCCCATCTTGATGACGTCTTCAGGCAGAGCTGTTGATCGCAGAATAACTTTTAGTTTAGTTACACGTACAAATCATATTCCAGCTCTGGTTCGTGATATTAAGAGCTGTACTCACCCATGGCCCTGAGGAACTCCTCGTAGTTCTCCTGGGCATAAACCTGCCATGTTCCACTGAAAGCCATGTCTGCAGAAGTGGTGTGAGATGGCTGCGTGAAGCTCCGGACAAGGTGTAGAGGTTTAGCAACCTCGGCTATTTATTAAGGAGAACAAGCACACCCTAATCCTTCTTTAATCATTAACGTGCATTTGAATAACCCAGAGTTCAATTACATGCTCGGGTTGCTCACCGCGCTGACATTGTGCCACATTAGAGCATCCGTACATCTTTAGCATATGTCTGTTTACGTATTAAAGGTCCAACAGGGCAGTGATAGCGAACGATGCAACCTGGAACAGCAAGAAAATGTGTGTGAACCCATTGGGATGTGCATGACACGCTTTCTGCTTGAAAATAATAACGCACTGATGAATCATTCACACTACAGGCTTGAAAAAAAAAAGTGCGAACCTCTGGGAAAATGAAAATTTCCATTCGGTGGTAGAAGTGATCCGTGTCTGATTCTGCCCCTCTCAAGAAAGATCGCTTCAGAAGAACTCATTAGAGCACATGTCAGAGGAGCTTGGGGGGACGGTTGCCAAAGCATTTCCTAAGTAAGTCTATTAATGAAGGACATTCGGTACTCTTTCATGCTGTAAAAGAGAGCGTCGCATCAAAAGAACATGCAAAGCTGAAGGAGGATAAGAACAAGCCAAGGGTAACAGTTAAAGATCTGCACAAATCACTACAACTTGGTCTTTGTTCATGCTCACTATAAGAAGAACACTACATGAAGGCGGTATTCAAGTAGAGTGGCCGTCTAATACAGCCAGGTTGGGCATGAGGGACGGTTGGCTGTGTCTGAGGGAGGGGAGGCTGGTCGGGAGAATACCAGACCTGCAACAGCAACCCCTTCCGGCACTGAGATGGACTGGCATTCTGTCCAGGGCACCTTTGTATTTCAAGATAGGCACCAAACCTTCCTTATGGAACTACAGTGGCATAGTGGCACTGGACTACTGATCACAAGGTCCTGGGTTCTGGCCCGTACCTCTGTTTGGCCCTTTAGCAAGGCCCTTAACTGTCAAATGTTTGTTTTGTACCTTTTTAGACCGTATCAGTTACAAGAAGCTCTGAATATGGGAATCTGGCAAAGGTTCACATCTTTCTTCCAACCTTGATCGTGAATCATGAATCAATGTGTTAAATAAATAACACGGTGTCTTATTTGGTAATGGATGATATGATGGCAATGTATGCACGATGCAGAGATCCTGGTCATTGAAAGGGTTCCGTGGAGCTCTAGGTGAATGTTGTGTTGTTTTATAACTGAACGTGAATCATTACATTAGAGCACTCCGGACGCCTGTTTTAATATTTTGAGATGCTGAAATGATTCCTGAGCTGGACTGCAGGTCAAACACACTCACACTCACATGCAGCATTCAAGGCAGATCTGAGGTCCGTCCTAAAAACCCGGCAGCAACTGCAGGTTAATGACCGGCAGGTGAATGGACTTTCACTTTTTTGTGTAAGGTAAAACCATCTTCTGCTTGCATAAGAAAGCATGTGTTACACCACAAGTTAAGAAGCTTTCTGCTATTAAGCATTAATTACGTTGTTTGAGATAGCAGTTCAAGATTTCTACTAGAGTTAAACCCTCCAGTTTTATATTATGCCAACTTACGTGATGTTCGCTTGTTAAACTTAACGCTGCTAATCTATTGTTTATTAAAATAATATTTCAGACCAACATAATCTAACATTTATTAATATATATATATACAGTATTAAACATTTATTAAATGTACATTATTATACTGGTATGTGTGCATTATAAAAATGATATCCTACAACACATTTCAAAGCTTTGCAACAACTCCTCGAAGACCAAAGAAGATCTGTCCGTGAGTTCTCGGATATAGCCTCCACGACCCAGAGCAGGAAAAAAGCAAGGTCAAAATATAAAACCGTGGACAAAGCACTAGGTTTGGGGACAGGTTGTAAGGGCAGAGTGGCTTTATTGCAAAGTGAAACACACAATAAAGCAAAGTGCAATAATCTGAACCCGAAATAAGACTAGGACTGGAGAAGACACAGAAGCAAGACAATAGGGATAAATACACTTGGGAGCTAACTGACAGTCAATCATAGGATTATGGTTAACGAAAAGGGACAAAAACAGGCAGGACAGAGACAAGGAACAAACTCGACTGCACTTTACTGTGCTCTGATAATACTGTGGGATTTCATCACCGCCACAACAGGCCCTACAGGACGTTTCCTCTCTACATCTGGATCGCATCGGCGCGCGGTTTCTCTCCGTGTTTATACACGCTCACCGTCACGTAGACCGTCTGCGAGCCGTACTTGTTGCGTACGAAGACGCTGTAGTTGCCCGAGTCCTCCATGCAGACCGTGTGGATGGTGAGGGTCGAGCACTTGTTGTCACGGGCCACGTGGAAACGGCCCATGGTGGCAACCTCCCGGTCGTTCTTTAGCCAGAACATCTCCGGCATGGGATCTCCATCGCAGAAACATGTCAGACACAGAGACTGAGAGAGAGAGAGAGAAACACAGAGCTAAAGCGAATGACGGAAAGTGACGAAACAGTAAAGCCTTCCAGCATCGCCATCAGCAGATACCTTGTCTTCCATGATGGCCACCACATCCGGTAAGCCCTTAGTGACTCTGGCACAATCTGAAACACAAACACAGGTCAAAGTTTTGCAACTGTAGGGATGCAGGGATTGAACTGGATCCGTACTACATTGTTATCATCATCTGTGAGGTCGCGTTGGTGGGAAAAACATTAAAGAGGAAATGTAACAAAAAAATATAAAGACGTAATAAATAAATAATGAATAAATTATTACAAGAAAATATAATTTAATAAATACATATTAAAATGCAAGGAAACTATAACGAAGCAAAAAATGTTTTTTTTATATATATTAGAACTGATTCATAGGTTTATTTTTAGTATAGCAAATAATATTAATAGAACGTACTTACAATCATTACAACATTTTTGCTAATACTACATAATTATTATATTACATTATCTGATATGTTTATTCATTGGTAATAAGTGATGACGAATAAACAGAAACCACTAGTACTTGCAGACTTCTAGATGCTTTTTGAATTAAAATAATCCTGCATAATTAAGTGTAATAATATTTTTGGAACCCTGCAGTTTCCTGTTTAGCACATTTTAATCAACTACTTATTTAATTATTTATGACAATGTAATATTATTATGTATAAAATAATAAAAGAAATCATCAGGTGTGCCGTGGAAGATTATCCAATTTCACCTGACTGGTACTCTAAGCGAGCGGCGTGTAGTTACAGGCAGAACAATTACATTCTCTTCCAGGGCAGTAAGTTATCAGCTTTGTGTTCAACTAAACAGGCCCAGGTTCCACACAGAGTCAATTGAGACTAGATTTTCATTATATATTTCAATATACTTTTTGTGACATTTTTGTTTGGTGGTGTGCCTTGTTATTTCTCAAATGTGAAATATGTGCCACGGCTCAACAAGGCTGGGAAACGCTGATCTATAGTAATATATTATAATATAGTATATATTAGTTATATACCTTCTCTATACTGTATAATCCATCCCAATTATCATAAACTTATCAGAACAAAAAAGGTCACTTCACGTCACTTTATTTATGTCTGAATTAGGGCTGCAACTAACGATTATTTTAATAATCGATTAATCGGTCGATTATTTTTCCGATTAATCGATGAATTGGATAAAAAAAAAAAAAACATTTCCATGTCTTTATTCAAAAATATAACATTGAATAACAGAGCGAATAAGTGATAATGGAATAATAATAAATTAAAATAAATTAAATAATAGTGTGTATACTTGTATTTATTCTGTTTCTTTGTTCTTGGTGCCGTAACAAAATAATTTCCCCCTGTGGGATAATAAAAGTATCAGATGGCGCATTCCCGCCGCCAGGGGCCGCCGCGGGGCCACTAGACGTCACGGCCGGCCTCCTATAAAAAGAGCATCCTAACGCCGGCCTTCGGCGCACTATCTGCTTTGTTAGGTCGCTTCACAGATAGCTTTGTACGGCGTTACTCTCCCCTGATACCGATTAAGGACAGTGGTGGCCCCGTCTCGCAAAGGAGGCGGGATCCCGTAGTGCCAAAAGACCTGAGGTAATCGATAGGGCCGTAGATCGACTAGGCAAGGGAAAGTTTGCCCTCGGCGTGTGCTTAGTCGGTCCCCAGTGAGTTTACGCACACACATAGGGCTCAAGCCACACGCACACACACAGCGCTGCTGCCACACATGCAGAGCGTTGTTCCCACGCGCTCCCCCTCCTCATTCACACACAGAGTATCGTCCGATCTCATTCTCTCCTTTTCGCTCTAGTTTTGAGCCCAAACGGGTTATTACCCCGTTCCTTTCTTTTCACGCGGCTCTCTGCGTTGGTGTTTATTAAATCCGCTTTTGTCTGAGTTCATTTGTGACACGACTCTTTGGTTTGTCCGTTGGCTTATAGCCTTTTCTGTTCCTTCACTGCTCACAGGCCCCGTAGCGCAGTGGTAACGCCCCCGCCTCCGGAGGCTGTGACTTCGAGTTCGAATCCCGTCGCTGACTGCCTTCAGCAGTGCTCACACACACGGTGTGTGTGCCTCTTTGCTCCTTTCTTGTTCCCTATCCTCCTGGTTTTCATCTCCTTTTTTTCCCGCCTTTTTGTGCAGAGCCCCTTGCACTTGGGTCCGTTATTCTTCCCATCTTTTACGGTGTGCCCCCCAGGCCCCCCCGTAACAGTATAGTGCGCCCAGCATGGACCCAGCAGGGGCGCCCAGTGTAGACCCAGTGGGGTCCCCACCCCCAGCTGCTGCCGTTCTCCGCCACCACGGTGCCACCCTGGGGCGTCACGAGCAGCAACTAACCCTCCTCACCCAGCAGGTTGAGGCTCTTACTGAGGAAGTCAAGGAGCTTTCCCCCAAGCTCTCCAGTTTCCAGGTAGTCACCCCCCCGCCTGCTCCTGCGCCACCTCCGCCTCTTCCTCCTCACCCCGCGGGGATTCTCCCGTCACCGCCCCCGAACCTGCAGGGTTTTTTTAATGCAGTGCTCACTCATTTTTGAGCTGCGGTCGTCCAAATTCCCCACGCCACGATCCCACGTGGCTTATATCATCTCCCTCCTCTCAGGCCAGGCTCTGGCCTGGGCCACAGCGCAGTGGGAGGTCGGGTCCCCCGCCTGTGAGGATGAGTCGGTCTTTGCTGAGGCCCTCAAAGGGACCTTTTTTCACCCGCTGGGGGGCCCCGTAATCGCTCCATCGGCCCGTGGCCGGGTCGCAACTCCATTGCCCCTCGCACCGCCCGTTCCGATGGTCCTGAGCCCATGGAGCTCGGGAGGGCTGGCTGGGGTCCTTCCGACGGGGCCGATTCCCCTACCCCGGACAGGTCGGGAAACGTTAGGGCCAGGACCGGTCGGGGGGCCAGCGCTAGGCCTATCCACCCGCCCCCTGTCGGGCTTCACCCTCCCGGTCGTCCTTTGTCAGGAGGAAGGTGGTCGGGCCCATCTCTCCGCCTATGTTGATTCCGAGGCTGAGGGCAACTTTATTGATGAGGCCCTCGTGCGGCGTATACGTGTTCGCGTCGAGGCCCTGCCCAGCCCTCAGCCTCTCAGGGCTTTTGATGGCCGGATCCTGGGTAGGGGACCTGTTGCTCACAGGACCCTACCCGTCACTTTGGAGATGGGTCCTCATTCTGAGAGGATCGTCTTCCTCGTTACCCGCCCAATCTCCAGCTCATCCTGGGTTATCCGTGGTTGCGACTCCACAATCCATGGATCGACTGGCAAACCTGGTCTATTTATGCTTGGTCCCCTCGATGCCGGGAGTCCTGCCTAATCCCTCGATCCACCCCCCATCCCCGGTCTCAGGTTCGGCAGGTTGTTCCCGATTTATCAATCGTCCCCGAACCCTACAGGGATCTAGGGGTGGTATTCAGCAAGGGCGCGGCTCAGATCCTTCCTCCACACAGGGAATACCCCTGCGCTATTAACCTCCTGCCGGGTGCAGTTCCTCCCCGGGGACGCCTCTTTTCCCTGAGCCGCACAGAACAGGAGGCCATGCGGCAGTACATTGCTGAAGCGCTCCAGCAGGGCTTCATCCGGCCATCCTCCTCGCCGGCGGGGGCAGGCTTCTTCTTTGTTGCCAAGAAGGAGGGCTCCCTGCGCCCGTGTATCGATTACCGGGGCCTCAATGCGATCACTGTTAAGGATCGTTACCCCCTGCCCCTTATGGCGACGGCATTTGAGGCGCTTCAGGGGGCCAGCATCTTCACCAAGCTGGACCTCCGGAGTGCTTACAACCTCGTCCGCATCCGGCAGGGGGACGAATGGAAGACAGCCTTTTTGACACCCACAGGGCATTACGAATATAGAGTGATGCCCTTTGGACTGATGAATGCCCCGGCTGTCTTCCAACGGTTCATCAATGACGTGCTCTGGGAGGCCCTGGACCGATACGTGTTCGTCTACCTCGACGATATCCTTATCTTTAGCTGAACGCTCGAGGAACACATCGGTCACGGTTTCTCGTGTGCCCCCCAGGCCCCCCCCCCCTCCCCCGTAACAAAAAGGTTATCTTATCTTATTAAAGAAGAATAAATGCATCTCTGATGCAAACACTACATACAAACTCATTCACTCCCTTTCTTTAGGAACTTTGCATTGCAATGCAAAAATGTTGGCATGTCAACATGCTCCTGGCTAAAGCTGGCTCTCTTTTAAAAGACTATATTTCCTGCCGCAGAAAATAAACGCTCAGACAGTGTTGAAGGACCAGGAATGCATAAATAGGACTTGGGTAGCCTGGCCAATATAGGATATCTCTCTGCTAACTCCATCACTGTCATTATCCAGCTAACAAGCAAAAACAGCATCAACCGTGCTGTGCCCGTTCGCATAGTGTGAGTGCGCCGTTACGTTTCCTCACTTCAAAACGGAACAAACTCGGGATATTGTGGTGACTTATGCTGTTGTTGAGCTCCCTCATCGGTGACACCATGCTTCCGTTTCGAGGGCTGTATCAGCACCGTTTGCTCCTGTGCCAGGTCAGACCACTTTTGCAAAGCTTGCATGTTACACATTTTTTGTTGTGTGGAGCGTGAAGTGCTACGACACTTTTTAGGACTTAAGCCGAACCTTCTTCTCTGCGTCGGTCATGTTTCATTTGTAGTATTTATTCCATTCTTAACGCTAACTTACTTTGAATGTTCTGCCTCCGCGCCGGCTCTGCCTCGCTCCGTTCAATCGCTCGTATTTTTTTCCAGCGTGACGAAGTGCCGAAATGAACGTAAGCGGATATGATAAGGGGAGGAACACATAAATCATGTGACACAACGAATCGATAATGAAATTTGTTGTCGACACTTTTAATAATCAATTATTATCGATTTTATCGATTCGTTGTTGCAGCCCTAGTCTGAATGAATACAAATATGATTTTTTTTTATAGTGATACCTACAACCTTATTACTGATACTACTAACAAAGTGAAGTCCTTATAGAATATACTTACTTCTCTCAGCTACTTCCACCTGCCTGTTAGAAAAAAGAAGGGTTAATACACATCAAGATACAAAAGTCATTAAGACAAAGGCAGCACACTGAGTCTTATGATCTGTTATTTACTAACCCAAAACTTGGCATAATGTTTTACAGGTTCCATAAGGATCTTATTATTAAGGATCATATTATTGTTATTTTCCCAAATGCATGTGAATACAGTGCTGATTTTGTGATATGTAAGAGTTAACCAATCAAACCACTTACTTCAGTCTCTGGTGTTCCAGCAGAGCGTCTGCAAACGCTTCAGAGAAGAAACAACAAAGAGTAATCAATGCCATTCAAAGGCAGGATTAGCCCTCATCAAACATGGCTCGTAAAGAAATGCTTTGCCAATTTAGATGGAGGCTGGTAACGGCTCTTGGCGCATGAAAGAAGGAAGATATTCCCAGCCAATACCATCATTGTTGGAATTGTTTTTGCTTTTCTGGTATCTACAAACTTTTGGCCCTATGGTATAGTTTGCATTACCTTGCCCAGACAGATCCAGAGTGCGTTTGTGCGTTTCCTGGCCGTCAAACATCTCCAGTGTGTATTTGCCTTTGTCGTTCTCAGTAGGGTTGAAGATCTCGATCCAGACCTTCTGCATCCCAAAGCCGGGCTTGGTCCTGTCGTCCTGATCAATCCTCCTCTCTCTGTTTATCGTTAGTATAAACGATTATTTTGACGTGTTCAACAAAGACGTCTCGATACCACAGAACTACAAGTCAAAGCAGGCCTGCAAATCAAAGGCCAGAGCCTTCCTGAAAGCAGGGGACCCACGAGACTCACTTGAAGTGCCAGGAGGTCTTCATGTAGCTCAGATAGTACTTGAGTGAGCAGTAGAGTTTAAAGCCCGCGGCTGTGCACTGGATGCTCAGGGGACCAGCAGACAGAGCTGCACATCACACATACACCCACCCACACACACACACACAGAATCTGAGAATCATGTCAGCAAGCTTTGTTACGAACATGAACATCTATAAAGATCGTCTGGCAGCCTGAACCTACCACACTGTTTACTCAGAGACTGCATCAGCCGCTCGAACTCTGAAACAAAACAGGAACACGACTGAGGGAAGCGATCCTGATGCAACGGTCTTCAACATTACATGGAGTTTCTCACACAGTCACTACACAGCCACACACACAGTATTAGTTTTGTAATAATTAAAAGTAAATAAATAAATAAATAATACATCGTCTCACCCTCATTCACCAGCTCCAGTACACTCTCGTCCTCTCCTCTGCTGTCAGCCACCACGGCCCGGTACACTCCGGCTTCCTTCTTAGTCACCTGCGGGTCCGAACCAAAACCGTGTCACTTCCCTCAGTCAGATAGCTCACATTTATTTTATACAATCATATGCCCTTCCACAGCAGCCTCTATATCTAACCTACATTAACTTTTAAGGCAGATACCTGTGCGATGGTAAACGTGGCTACTCCGGCTGAGTCGTACGTGACCTGTGGGATCTCCATACCGTCCTTAAACCACCTCATCTTCGAGTCCTTGTTCACGTTCGTCACCTGAAACCGAACATCAGGATGTGGATCCAGAAGCCTGTTATCTGTTTCTCTATTCGTTCATAAAACATGGTTAATCCAGGTTATGAAAGATCATAAAAGATTTCGTTTTCACATTTGAACCCTGCCTGTTCCTGGTCAGGGTCATGGTGGGGTCCGGACCCTATCCTATGGAGCACTGGACCCGACCCACAAGCGCAGGGTAACTAGAATACAAAGCGAGTGGACGCTCGAATGTGTGTGTGTGTGTGTGAAATGGATTTCAGCAGCAACACTGACCTTGCATTTCATCACCAGCTCGCAGTTTTCTGTTACAGTCCACGATAAGAACTGTTCAAAGTGGGGCCCTGTCTCATACAAAGCAGACTGTGAAACATTCAGCTCTGCATAATAGACTACAACAAAACACCCGATATAACTGCTGTACAAACATAAAGGACATTTAATAAAACTGTAATTAGAGTGGAGAAATTGGATATTATGTTATGCAGTTACATACTTATATAAAATCTACTACTAATAACACCACTGTTCTATGTTAATTTCAGTATATTGCTCCACATTTAGGCTGGTTTTGTCATGGTCATAAAAAAATGATGGTCATAAATGTGTAATGGGTAGAGAGCCTATAATATAGGGCAGCGGTTGCTAGACTCAGACTGCTTGGCTCTGACCCTCTGGACTCTCACCTGAGCGTCTCTTCCAGTCCCGTCGATTGGCCTGAGATTTGGCCAGGGTTTGCTTGAACTCTGTCGATTAAAGTAAAAAAATTATCCAGGTCAGGATTAAAACATGAAGAAAGAGCACAGAAAGTGAACATTGACCAACAAAACCCAGTCACAGCTTCAACAACCTTTGAATTTTGGACACTAATTTTGGCCATTAAAACAAGTTAAACATTTACAATTTAACCCTCCTTTTTTCCTGGTCATGGGTCATGGTGGCTCTATCCCCCTATCCGGAATTTAGGCACATCCCAATCGTAGGCTGCTGCGAGACCCAACCTGGCCCTAAGCCCCTGCTGGCACTCGAAAACTTGGTCAGTGTGGTGGTGGTGTAATAAATATATCAGGGTGAGCGTCAGGGTTCTATTTCAGGCTCGAAAATGAGGAAGAACCTGAAGAGGATCTGTTCAAATCCAAGCAATCTGTCAGGACTGCAGTCCCTCCGGTCACCACCAGAGGCGACATAGAGCCTTCCACCTAATCTGCAGAGATTATGGGATGTCACCTGTAATTTACAGACTCATTAACCCCTGCGTTAATTTCACATATTGAGTCTTGTAGTCTGCCGAGTAAGCCTGGTCAGGTATGTAAATTAAAACCCAGCGCCAAGGTTTTGTAAAGGCATAAAAAATCTCAAGGTGTATTATTATTATTATTATTATTATTATTATTATTATGTAGGGCTTTGATTTCTGCTACTGTAATAAAACAAATCTTAAGTCGTACTCTCATCCACCAGGACGAGTGTGAACTGATTCTTTGCTCTTCCGTCTCTGAGCTGCGCTGTGTACGAGCCCTCATCCTCTTTGGCCAGCTGGTCGAACAAAATCTCCACCAGGCCGTTCGGCTTGTCGAAGTTGATCTTGCGAGCCTGTGCGTGAGAAACGAGCGAATAAGGAGACAAACTTTAATTATTTCCATTCCAACGTGGTTGTTTTATAAAGTGACTGCATGCTGGAACGCAATGTTGTTTCTAGGTGGTTGCTATGGGGTTGCTATGGTATCTCAGGTGGTTGCTATGGTGTTGCTATGTTATCCCAGGTGGTTGCTATGGTATCTCAGGTGGTTGCTATGGTGTGGCTATGTTATCCCAGGTGGTTGCTATGGTATCCCAGGTGGTTGCTATGGTGTCGCTATGGTATCCTAGGTGGTTGCTATGGTGTTCCTATGGTATCTCAGGTGGTTGCTATGGTGTTGCTATGTTATCCCAGGTGGTTGTTATGGTGTGGCTATGTTATCCCAGGTGGTTGCTATGGTATCCCAGGTGGTTGCTATGGTGTCGCTATGGTATCCCAGGTGGTTGCTATGGTGTTGCTATGGTATCCTAGGTGGTTGCTATGGTGTTCCTATGGTATCTCAGGTGGTTGCTATGGTGTTGCTATGGTATCCCAGGTAGTTGTTATGATGTTGCTATGTGATTTCTATATGAAACCATGATAAAAATACATCCACACACAAACACACTCACAGTTCCATGTAGACCATGCATAGGAATTATCAAAGTGTGTGTTGTGTGCAGTGTGTGTGTGTGTGTGTGTGTGTGTGTGTGTGTGTGTGTGTGTGTGTGTGTATGTGTGTGTTGGTACCGGAGTGCTGAAGATCTCTTTATCGTTGAGAATCAGGTGAAGCTCTGCAGCATTACTCAGAGGCTCAGTCTGCAGCCACAACCTTACTTTACCCTCCACAGATACGTCCACCTGCCAGCCTTCAGAGCGCAAAGCAATCACTGCACACACACACACACACACACACACACACACACACACACACACACACACACACATTATTACAGTTCCAACAAAGCACATGTCGATTCTCACCTCCTATACACTCAGTGTTAGAAGTACTGGCACCCTATCAAAAGATGAGCTAGAAGATATGAGAGAAGTGTTACCTTGAACTATCTACCTGCCTGACTGTGCACTAATCAATCAATCAAACAATCAATCACACAATCAATCAGTCTATTCATTCCCAGCCTTACGTGGGTTCCTGATGTGCCAGCTCAGCTCCAGCAGCCTCTCCAGATCTGCCAGATGAAAAGACAGGAGTTCATCATCACACTCATCTTCACACTAAGAGGTTTGGAGCTGTACACTGATTTTAGCTGCAGTCCGACATCATCCCTCTATAACGTTACCTTCAGCTGTGAACTGGAAGCTGGATGAGATATCAGGCCTGTCGGTCACACCAACGGTGTAGAGCCCCAGATCCTCCTCCGCTGCCGCCGTGAAGGTCAGAACCGACCTACGACCCAAACGCACAGGCAGATTTTTATTTCTGATCGCCGAGCCGAGACGCCGAGCTGTCCTTCAGCCGTGAGGACGTACCTGTTCCCTTTGGTCTCGAGGCGAGCCCGTCCCGCGTCGATGGCCTCCCTGTAGTCCTTCCTCCACTCAAACTGGAGCTGATCAGACGTCTCAGGAGCCTCCATGCTCAAGAAGATGAAGCCGTCGTTATCCACGCCGATCTCGATGTCCCTGGTTCCTGAGGAATAAAGGAGCACTTCAGGCTGGATTTAGCCGTGCATCTTGTACGTGCACACTTTCCTCAAGAACAGCGCCACCTGCTGGAGATACTGCTTCTGTTGAGACTGGCGAGATATGTCATGGAACCGGAACCTGTAGCCGGTTACGTTAACGCTCCTCGATGTAAATACAGAAAGAACGAGAGGTTTGTTAGCAGTACAGCGCCACCCAGTGGACCGACTGTCTTCTGTGACTCATCTATGACTGATACCATTTTTGAATCTGTAGAGATGTTTTACATGAATGACCCAGACTAAGGACTCATTTCAGCACTATGGCGCCACCTGCTGGAACAAATGTTTTGTAGTCTAGACAGACAAAAGCGTAGAGCTCATGGTTAAGGAACAGACCTGGTCGGATCTGTGCTGTGATCGGCTCGGTTGGTAAAGAAGGTCGTCCCACGCCAGCACTGTTGATGGCACGTACGCGGAGACGGTACGTCTGACCTGCCCGCAGCCCTGAAACCTGAAAAGCATGATGGATGGACAGCGTGGAAAGCCGAGCACAACATAATATAATCTTGCTGATCTCGTAATGCAGTATAGCCCACCTTTGTTTTTCACTTAGCAACCCTAAAACCTTACATACCTAACATACCTTTAAATAGGTGTCTGAGACTGGTTCTTCAGTCCACTGCAGTCCAATCTTCAGAACTCTGCCCCCCTTGCTTGATCTCCACTAGATAGCCGGTGATCTGTGATCGGGCCTTGGTACAGAGGCTCCGCCCACAACAGGACCAGAGAACTCCTTTGCCGTACCTCTCGTACCTCCAGGTCGTACGCGACAGCCTACGAGCGACACAGGGATGACGTGCCATGAAAACCACTGCGGGCCGGGACAGACCATACCACTACAGAGTGGCTTGAACGTGAGTGAACATGGTGTGAGTAGGAGAACACACACCGACTAGCAATGACGACGCGACCTGCACACACACAAGACACACACACCCGACAACGCACCACACGGCATACACTATCCACACACAACTGTGAGATAGCACACAACAGCACAGACAGGAACAACACGGGTTGCCCATCCAACCATTCATTCATCCAATCCGTCGATCGATCTTCACACCATTCATGTAAAATAAAACCGCATTGATAATTGAGCCATGTGGGCACCAGCTATTTCTTAGGTCTCAGTCCATCAATCAGTCCGCCACTCAGACCAGACACCCATTCAATTCCATTCGCTATCCTGTCAATAAATCAGTCCATCCATTAATCAATCAAATCAATCAGCCCAAGTGTCCAGGACTCCATGAATTCATCCATCCCTCCACCCATGTATCTATCCATTAATCCATCTCTAAGCATCATATGAAAGAAGTACTCAGACTCTCAGTCCATCCTGATCCAGCCATGGCACATTTATTGACTGAATCCATAAACGACTGCGTACCAATCGTGCAGCCACCCGCTTTATCCTCTGCCTTGTGTTCCTCGCCCGTCAGGCAGTGATTTGTGGCAAATATTGCCTATGTAATTTCATCTCAGCGCTGATTCGATTCTTGGAACCAGACAGCACTGCATAACAAAGCATCGATTCATATATATAAAGCAGAAAATGTATTTGATAGCCTGACGTCCTTCAAGTCATCTGTGTGGATTGTGTTCTCCTGGCAGATAAAGAAATGCCCTCATAACAACAATAAGGCATCAGTGGAGACCAATGGAAGAAAAATAATAGGCTGCATCAATCATTTTTTGCACAGGGGCTTTTCAGGTACGATGAGTGTGGCAGGATAATGATACAGTAATAATGTATAACAAACAGAGTCTGCTGAAATGAAATTTAATATCATCCACCCAAGACAGTTCTCTCCTAGATGGAGTGGAATTGATTCGGTGGATTTAATGAAATGTGAGCGATGCATTGTGTTGGTCTAAGGTTCCCAGCGTTTTTGGGACAGACTCCAGGCGCCAAAAAAGCAATACAATATTGTAAAAGCAAAGAAAAGGCTGCTGCAGAGTCTTGGTCCTTGAACAGAGCTGCTGATTAGACGTCAGGAATCTATGTGCTTAGAAATCACTCTACTGTCGGTTCTAGCACAGCAGGACTTGCTGAAACAGAGATGTACTGATGTCAGCTCTTCTAACAGCCCCCTATTGGACCTTCTCTGGATGGAAGCAAGGGCCAAATGAATGTAAATGTCACTCTCTCTCTCTCTCTCTCTCTCTCTATCTCTCTCTCTCTCTGTCTCACCAGGTTCAGGCATTGTCCAGCGCTCACACAGAAAAGCCTCGCTAGGTTCAGAGGGTGCCCCCAGTCCAACCATGTTGGAGGCGAATACACGGAACTGGTAATAACGCCCCTCTAGAAGACCAGATACCTTTCAAAAAACATGGAAAACAAGAGTTTATTTATAAACCAAATCCATCATATATGAATAATTATATTAACATAGTGCAAAAGCATCACGCTATACACTATAAACTAAATTACTGTTAGTACTGTGTAACGGATTCATAACAAAATGTACATTACTATTGTACAGAAAATCCTACGGGATGCAGTACTGCTGACAAACAGCAGAGGGAGCTGTGAGATTATTCATTACACAGTAATCGCTCGCTGTCAGAACTCAAAAACGATTCCGTATGAACAACCAAACTGTAAACTTATGTACACAGAACCGTTCAGACTTTTCATATTTTAAAATACGTATAAAACATTTCTATGGTTCGACGGAAACCTTCCTCAACTCCACAGTAACCATCCCAACTCCGTGTCTTCACACAAACCATGTTTCTATAGAAACAATCTGAAGTCAATATGGCTCCTTACGAACGTTCAGAGTTTCCACAGAAACCAGCCCAGCTTCACGCAGCTCTCAACTCAATGTTTTAACACGAAGTTTCATAACTCTTCGGTTTCCCATAGATGACATCTCAACTCAATAGCAACCATTCAGTATGTTCCTCACAGAAACCATCTCAACACAATATGTTTGCATAGGAATGTTCACAAGCTTCCACCTTTCCTTCATCCTCCTCTCCTTCTTTTTACAAACCTTCCGAAGTCAGTGTGGTTTTACGTTAACTATTGTAAGTCTTTGGATTTCCAAACAAACTGTACCAAGTCACAAATGTTTCCTCAGAAACCATTCTAAAGTTCAAATCAATGCCAAACAACCCAACTTTCTTTTGAAACCATCACAACTCTAACCAAACTAACTCTACAGGTTTCCATTGGACACCATCCATTTCAATTTCAATTTCAATTCAACAGGACGGGATTTATATATAGTGCTTACAGAACATTATAGGTAAAATTTCTCTCCAACATCCCAGACACATAAATCACTTTTAGCTGTCTGGTTTACATGCTAATTCGAATGAAGTTGTGTGTGAAATTCGCTTGAGTTAAGGGTTTTAATTGGGTTGTCATGGATACTGCAAGGATTTCACAGGGCTCTAAATTTATTTTTAGTTTTGGGAGTTAAAAAACAATCTCACATACCTGTGTGTAATGATACTGTGCTCTTTTGGGAGAACATTTTAATGTCATATCTTATTATTGAAGTACTTTTTTTAGAAATGCACGGAAAATATATATAATTGTCCTGGACAAGAACAATAATATCTTAGTAATCAATTATTAACCTTTATATTTCACTATTATTTGTTATTTAATATTTATTTATTGTTAAATATATATTCACACTGCAGGTCAGTAATTGCATGCAGGCACGATTGACTTCGTCTGAGGGAGGGAAGCCAGTTGAGGGATCATCCCCTGGATGAGCTGCAACAGTAACCCCTGGCCCTAATAACCTGGCATCCCATCCACAATTTGTTTACGTCTGCGCCAAGCGGATCGTTGTAATTATTCTACAAAAGACACTCCAGTCATAAGTAAACCCAAAAATCACAAATAATGACAAATCTCACAGCAATGCGGTCACAGTCCAGCTGAAAACCCATAATATTGATCAGAGCTGTGAGAGAAACATCAATAGTAATTTATTTTGAATTCTAATGCCAGTGGATGCCAGTTCCCAGTGGGAATCACACCGACTGTGAGCCAATCTACCATGCTACAGTATGACAGGCCTTTAGGTTAGGGAAGCAGTTGTGATAATACTTTCAACATACATTTGTTCAGAGCCTCCACTGTCACATGACTGCAATCCTGCCCTTAGGTCCATGCAGTTTCCCAGTACTGAGCTCTAGGAAGATCTCAGAAATGGACGACTCACCGTGTAGACTCTCTCTTTGACCGGTTTAACGTTGACCTCACTCCACACAATCTGGGATTTTTCCCGCTGGTCCAGGAAGTATCCTCTCACTGGATCTCCACCGTCCTTAGCAGGGGCTCTCCAGCTGATTATCATCTCAGACTCCGTACAGTTCAGGAGAGAGATTGCAGATGGGGCAGATGGAGCAACTTTAAGGGAAGAAAGAGTTGCTGTTATTATAACAGTTACAGTCACAAGCAAGTCTCAAGTCAAGTCGTATGACATTCTGACGCTCTAACTCCATAAAGAGTGGAATATTATGTTCAACTTTACCAAGTAGTGCTGCATTACTTCTTGGACTTTGAACTCATCTGTTGAACTCATCATGCCAAATAGTCAAATGCAAAAAATTAGGAGACCCAATGAAAACCTTAGCTTTTTTTTAAACACATTTAAACATTGGGACATTTTAAGATCATCAGAGGGACAGCACAGGTTGGAAAATTGGGAGACAAAATTTGAGAGGGAAGACTGAGATGGTTTGGACATGTGCAGAGGAGGGATAGTGGATCTATTGGTAGGAGGATGTTGGCGATGAAGCTGCCAGAGAAGAGACGGAGAGGAAGACCAAAGAGGAGTTATTTGGTTGTGGTGAATGAAGATATGCACGGAGTTGGGGTGAGAGTAGAGGACGTGGAGGACAGGATGAGGTGGAAACGTTTAACTCGCTATGGTGACCCCTGATAAAGGGAGAAGCCGAAAGGAGAAGAAGAAGAAACATTGGGACATTTGGTCAAAGTCAAGTCTCAAGTCGTGAAATTTGCTACTCCAGACTGACTCAAGTCAAATCATGTGACTCCAGTCCCCCAGTTATTCAGAGAGACTTCTGATACAGTCCCATTCTAATAAAGGATTTATGAACACGTCATTCAGTTTATTATTTAAACAAATTCTATTCCAGATCTTCTACCATGCATGTAAATGTAAAATATCTGTGTGTATTTATAATTGATCCAGAGTTCTATGGAATACCATATACTAATAACTCGCTGTATTGTTCCTACCCTTTAACCCTGTGTATCTGGTCAGCATTGTGGTCAGCGTGTCGTGTTGGGGTTATTATATGATAGATATTAGTTACGCAAAACCTGAACAGACACCTGCTCCTAAAGCCCTCGCCGCAGGATGTAAATGAAACATCTGAAGCTAGAAGAACATTGAAAAAGACACAAGCAGTCTCGTCGATCAATTCATGGACGGACGTGAGGAGATTTGTCTGAGCGGAAGGACACGATGTCAGACCAATCATTGTCTGATCGGCTGTGGGTGTATTTGTAAATTGCCTGAGCGTGAGTGACAGCAGAAATGAGGGACCATTACGTGGAGCAGCGTGCAGGAGAACATTATCGAGAAGCCTATTACAGACCGCACCTGTGCCATGTGCACACCAATTCCATTCCTAAATTTCAGCGCTGGTCTCTCTGTCAGTTACTGTTTGAACATTATTGCGTCAGGAAGTAAACACTATGGGCGATATACACTCAGCCGCCATTTTATTACGTACACCTCCTTGATATAGAAGCACTCTGTAGGTCTGTGATTACAGACTGTAGTTCATCTCTTTCTCAACATCCTTTGTTCGTCCTCTACTCTCTTCTCTAATGGTCAGGATCCCCACTGGACCGGCACAGATCGGGAACTATTTGGTTGCATTAAAATGGGCTCATTTTGAGATGAGAAGACCTCTGGCGTTAAAGCGAACCTGTACAGCCTACTATTATTCCCAAACACATTGAACTTTGAAGCTAGAATGATCTGAAGCTAATATTAAGCAGACGCTGAGGGTTTGCGATGTGTTTAAAGGCAGGCGTGCATTCTTACATTTAGCCGCTTGAACCAGGATCGGCTCTGATTCGTCAGAGTAGCGGCTGTTTCCAGCTCGGCCCACCGATTTCACCCTGAATACGTACTGCTTGTTAGTCCTGAGACCGTGCACGGTGAACCTGAAACACACGGCAAGTCAGAAACATTTTGGCATTCGTTAAGTTACTTTTATAACATGATGAATCACTAAGGCACAATTTTAGTCGACCGCTCTCTAGGGCTTAGGACTGATCCTTTTAAATCCTTATATATTTGACAAGATTTGGTGACAAATCCTCATGATATTTCATACCTGGTGCCGGTGATTGGTTTGTTGTTGATGGTTTTCCAGTTGGAGGTCCCCACTTCACTGCAGTACAGGTAATATCCCAGAATTCCCTCAGTACTCTTTGGCTCCTTCCACTGTAGAAGGACTGAGCTGTCCCTGTCGTTGATGGCATGAACGCTCTGGGGTGCAGCAGGAACCCCTGAATCAGTACACACACATACAATATGAGAAAAGAGCCAGAACTGTACAGAACCTGGCACCTTGAGAGGGAAAAAAGAGACGCTTTTATTTGTTTTACACTTGTGGCATTTGAATTTCACATTTCACGGGCAAAAAGAATCCAAGGCTAACCAAGAGCTTCTCCGAGTGAGACGGGCTGACTCGGCTCGGACGGCTCGCTGATGCCATATTTGTTTACAGAGCGCACTCTGAAACAGTAGGCCTTCCCTTTCTGCAAGTCGAACGCGGCAAATCTGGTCGCGCTGACGGTCATGTCCAGAGAGGCCAGTTGCCAGCTCTCCTTATCAGCTACAGACTGGAGAAATCAGGAGAGAATCAAAGAGTCATCATTCATCATCAGCATCATGGTGCTGTCCAACAAAACGTAAACACAGGCTGTGTGAAATGGGGCCAAGGTTGGTCAAAACGTATCGGGTCATTTAAGACCCGTGCATGAATTCATATTTCTACTGAGGCTTTCATGAACAAATGCCAGAGCTTCCTAATTACAGTACATGAAGTCAAAGAACTGATGGATGTCCATTACTTCACGCGAAAAAACTGGTTTTGGAAAAATCACTGCTTTTGGACACATGCAGGGGCATTATGGGAAATGTAGTTCCTCTAGCGATTCTGCATGGTGTGTGTTGTAGTTCTGCTCAGCAATCCGGGACGAAATGGACTTTTTACTGCCGTGATTCTAGTGGGGCACAGCAAGTTTTTACTGAGCCGTGTACCTCAGTAAAGTGGCCCCGCCCGAACATGGGGATGATTACAGAACGCACAAATGTATGTAGGCGACGGAAAATTGTTGACCCTCATCAATCATCCACGGACCGAAAATATGCAACATTAGGGAATGATTAAAATGTTTCAAACAACTGGAGCTGAAATTAAGCTGCCTGGAAGGCCGTGAGAAGGAGGGTGCGAGACACAAAGTTTCTCCAAGAAGTAAAATTAGGTTTGCAGAAGCGTTTTGCATCACCGAGCCCCCGAATCTAAAATAAGACGCCACCTACGGCGTGCCGGGATAAATCCTTTTTATTCATCTAACCATGAACGTAAGCTTCGCGGGTTTAAAAAGATATTGCAGACTTTACGAGGTTAAACTGAGGGTTTCATTTCCATTCTTTTGCTGGAATGCTCGGCCTTGGACGTGTCTGTTGGCTCAGGTTTCACAGAAAATTACATTTAAATGAAGACTTCCATAAAGAAAACCCTTCCTCAGTTTGAGCAGAACAGTCTCGTTGCTCGTGATATAGACGGAAAGGTTTTTATTACAGAGCTCCTTGTATAAAAAGAAGTCCAATAAAAAGCGTGAGCCCTGTGGCCGTTCAGAGCCTGGCTGGTTCATTATCTTGCTCCCTCGGCCTGATATTGGAGATTTCTGTATCAACCCATCACTGCTGAAAGTTTCACACTAACTAAGTTTCAGAACGACAGCCAAACTTGTAAACAGAATAAAGATCTTCTTTCAGGTCATTTTCGCACCGTGCTTGCTGGAAGACTTCACCAAGGCTACAAACTCAGAAAGAGGGTTGAGGAGAAGGAACAAAATCTCAGCCACGTTTAAACATGCAGTGTTGTTTGTCTCACAGTCTTTGTATTTAACTAAAAAGTCACGTAGATTTGCACTGATCCTGCGTACCCGCTCCACATGGTAGGTGAGCGGCTCTTTGCCCCGTGGATCCGGTTCGGTCCAGCAGATCACCACATAGGTATCGCTCAGCTCACACACTCTGACATCGGTTGGAGGGAACGGGACCCGGATCTGACCTGCAGATACAGGACAAAAGAATCGAGGGGAGTACGAATCGAAGGGAACGAGAGGAAAAAGATGAAAGGAAAGTAATAGGAATGAATAAGAAGACAAGGAACAGATAGGACGGTTGTTTGACGGCTGTTTCTGTTCTGTTTTATTAATCTGTCTTTGTTCTCTTGGGATGAGCCGCCACGTTCTTTAATAACCAATTAACCGTAATGGCTGGTAATGAGTTCTAAGGCTTTACATGTGGGAATGTGTGTGTGTGTGCATGCGTTTGAGAGAGGTTATTAATTGTAATCGCTGGTTAATGAGTTCTAAGGTCACACGCATGGGAATCTGGGTTTTTCCAAACGTTTTTCGAATGCTTGTATCAATCTGTTTGTTATCTGCAATCCTTAACCCTTAATCTGCAGGTGATATTTGTTCTCTAATACCGTGGTTCCCAACCTGAGGGGGGCGCCAAACATCACGGAGCTTTGTCTGCTCTGAGGTGCTCTGAGTTCGTCAAAATACAATTTGCACATAAATAAAATTAAAACAACACACTCACTTGAAATGATCAGTATCTAAAATTACATTCTTAGATACTTGTGGGGGGGCTCCAAGGAAAAAAGGTTGGGAACCCACTGCTCTAATACATTTACAGCATTTAGCAGACGCCCTTATCCAGAGTGACTTACAATTGATAGAGTCTTACAATCCAAGCAATTGTGGGTTAAGGGCCTTGCTCAAGGACCCAACAGTGGCAGCTTGGCAGGGGGATTTGAACCCTGGACCTTTTGGTCCATAGTCCAGTACCTTACCCGCTAGGCTTCCACAGTCCACCGTAATACATGGATAATACATGGTAATATCTCAAGATCTGGGGATTTTAGTCAGCCTTAAACTAACTGGGTATGTGTTTCAGTTTCACCTGCCGCTCCGGTTCAAATCTGACGTCTTCACAAACAGCTTGGATTTTAACATTTTGCATTCAATCTGTCAATCTGCATTATTGATTTTGGGAATTATTTCGGTTCAGGTACAATTTCGGGTTCAGATTCTGCTTTCTCTTTCAAACCAGCAGCCTTATCATATATGCAGAGGAAGACGTGGAACTGTACTATACGGCCAAAAGTTTGTGGACACACAAAAAATATCTGTGTTAGTATGGAGCTCCTACAACTAGGTTTTCCACTTGATATTGGAACATGACTCTCATGTTGAACCACAGGTCCAAGCTCTCAAAGATGTCTGATGGAGTCGTGGTCGGGACTCTGTGCCTCAAAGTTGGCAAACAGGGCAGAAAGTTGGTGGATGTGTAATATTGTGTAATGGTGAGAGTCCCATTTTACTGCCATTGTTTGTCGATTATGTCAATGCACTATCTGTCAGCAGTGATCACAGCTGGAAAAACAGAGATCAATAATCACAAGGGGTGTCTCCATACTTTTGGACATATGGCGCATTTATGTGTGAGGCTGCTGTCAATCAGGTGATGCTCACAGAGAAATAATAAGAGCAGGATTAGCCCGTTTCGGGCTATTTTTTGGAGGATTTATGAGCAGCACATCAGGATCACGACCGCAAGGAGTAGAGGGTGAATCTGAAAGGAAGCCGCTCTGCTTTCATCGCCTGCAGCTTTGATGAGAGTAATGGCGTGTTCCTTACTTTCCAGCTGGTCTTTGGTGATGATGATCTCCCTGCCCCTGTCCACCTTCACCACTGAGAGACAGCAGGACAAAACGAACAGATTCAGACACAGAGAGCAATGGCCAGCGGCAATAGCACTGCAGATCAGGAGAGGAAAAGGTATTTAATAGAGGGGGACAGATCTCAGGTCTCCTACAGCCTTCAAAGAGTGCTGTATCTGTGATAAAGCACAGCCTGACAGAGGGTTTCAAAATCTGCACTTCCGTTAAGTTTGGACACGCCTGATCAAATTAGGTTTCGTTCTGGAATCAGATTGCACTCATTGGCTACGATCACCAAATGAAGGTGGGAAAAATAGAAATCCATCAGGCTTCTGGAAAATAAAATATACAAAACCCTGGAACGCCTGAAAGACAGGGAGGTGAAAAGAAGGTGGACAAAAATCCATCACCTCAAAACGTCTACGCAATCCAATACAGAACACAAACTTTTTTACTTTATGTTTACTTGCTAAAATGTGGAAAATGTTTCAGACATGCATTGAATTTCCAGCTTCCAAAAAGACAAAAAGATTGAAAATTGGACTGAAGAAAGGTTTACACGCTATAGACAAAAGTTTGTGGACATCCAAACCATGAGTATAAGTATGGAGTTTGTTCCTCTAAGGGGCATTCCAGTAGATTTTGGAACAGACAATGAGTCGAGGTCCTGTGCAAGCCAGCCGAGTTCTCTGTGGACGTTGTGCATACTCAATAATACATAGTACTGAAAAAACATTACCCATAGTCCTGCTGGGCTCCATGGGGTCTGAGGTGACGATGGGGTTTGTGGGTTTGGATGGACGTCCCACGCCGGCCTGGTTCACCGCGCACACTCTGAACTGGTACATGGTGTTTTCCTTTAATCCCATTACAGGGTAATGACACAGCTTCTGAACCAGCTCGTTACAGCGCACCCACTGTCCCGTGGCCACCTCACACCTGTGGGGGGATTTTCCGGGGTGAGGGGGTGGAGAGAGAGAGAGAGAGAGCGAGAAATGACATGCTGCTCTGTGCAGGGGTCGTGTTAAAATTCAGACGTGGTCGCTGAAGTTTTGCATGAGAACGTGAGTTGGGAATGAGGTACGTCTCTCCACGGCTGGGATTTGAACTCACAACCTTCTGGTTTCTCTCGTGTTGTGTCTGGAAAAGGACAATTCCGACAATCCTCGACCTCAGAATAAGGAGCATGGCCGGGACAGAAGATATAACGAAAATAATGGCTCCTGAACCCGAGGCCGGATCTCGGAGTGGTTACGGGTGAATCGTCTGTTACCTGCCGAATTAAGCTGAGAAGAAGCGCCGTGCTCGCGACTTCTCCTGGAGACTTAACGTGTTGCTAGGAAACAGGAGGAACCCGGGCATGAGTGACATGTCATCCAGCTGGATGGAGACGCAACCCTCGCTTCTCTGTATGCCTTTTATTGGATCGCTTGCCATTTCGAAAGAACGTTTCGGGAACGTTACACGAACCTCCCAGACAGGACTCTGGGTTACTAAAGTTCTTTAAATGGTTCTGCATAGATGAAGTATAACTACAATTAAGATGAATGCCATTTTTAAAAATGATGGCAGCGGATTAAGGAGTGGTGTGGTGACCAGTGCCAACACTCCACAGGCAAACCCTCACGCCAGCTGGGAAGCATGGTGGAGGAAGCTTCTCAAAAGGTCAGAAAACCTGGACAGTTTGAAATGAAGCTTACTAAATACGCAGTCACTGGAGAAGGCGTATGGGAGGGATGTGGTACGACTTGCCTCGAGCATTGTGAAGGTTTTTACCCCCGGTCGTTCAGTAATGTCCTCACACTGACCTCTCGATGACGTAGCCCTGCACTGGGCTGGATCCGTCGGCGCTCGGAGGTTGCCATGAGAGAAAGACGTAATCTCGGTTCACATCAGAGCACTCGACCTGCAGAGGAGAACCTGGAGCTCCGACTACAGCGGCAGCAGCGTCTGAAAGACAAAGAGATCCATCAGAACAGGCCGACAGACAGACAGAAAGCCTAAGGTCATGCATCTCCTAACGTGCCTGACCTCTGACGTAAACATAGGCGCTTTGTTCGGTGACGCCGTCCCAGGTGCGCAGGCGGACCGTGTAAAGACCCTCGTGCTCTTTGTGCACCCCCTTCAGGGTGAGGGTGGAAGAGCGCAGTGCCGTACGTACGTCCAAACGACTGGAGGCACGGAGAGGAACTCCTACACACAAACATAAACACAGAGGGATATTACACACAGTCACTGCAGCCATAGGATGTAAACGTTACAATGAGCCGGTTTTCATAATAAGTAAGCGTACCATCTCTGAACCAGGCCACGTCCTGCTGGAAGGGGAGCAGAGAGGAGGAGAAGCTGCAGGTCAGGATCAGATTCTCTCCTTCAGTCACAAACGACGGAGGAAATGCCGAGTCGAACAGAGCCTCCCGCTCCACCACTGGGACTGGAATGGAGAAGAAAGAAGGAAAGGAAATAAGAAGATGTAGTGGATAGCAAACGAGAAGGAAACGAGAAGAAAAAGGAAAAGTGTATAGGAAAGCAAAGACCTGCTGGTAGGAGACAACAGGAGGGACAATGAGACAGGGGAAGACAGGGAAAGAAACAGGTAACGGAAAAAGATGAGAAAATAGAAGAGAAACAGAAGGTAATAGATCAGAAGAAAAAGATCAAAAATCGATGAAACACAGAACAGATGTGAGAAAAAAAAAAAAAACACGAATATTAAAGCAGCCAAGAAGAATGAGGATAAGAGAAGATAACAGATGAAGAGAAAAGTAAAGAGAATAAAAATGCCACACAAGAAGAGAAATAGAGCAGAGAAGCTAAAAAAGAAAATGGATGAAAACAAAAGGAAGGTGAAAAACGAAATCCACCACTGGTACTGGAATGGAGAAGAACTGAAGAAAGTAAATAAGAAGATGTAATGGATAGCAAACAAGAAGGAAATGATAAGAAAAAGGTGTAAAGGAAAACAAAGACGTGTTGGTAGGAGACAACAGGAGAGACAATGAGAAAAGAGAAGAAAATAACTGCAGAAATGAAATGACAGAAAGAGAACAAAGTAGAAAAGAGAACAGAGCAAACAAGAAAGTAAAGAATGAAAACATTGTAGAGAAAAAAATAGCGCAGAAAAACAAGGAGAGAGAACATTGCTGCAAAGACAAGAAAAGAAAATGACAGAAGAGAACAGAAGAAACAGAGAGGACAGGGAAAGAAAAAGATGAGACAAAAGAAGAGAAACAGAAGGTAATAGATCAGAAGAAAAAGACCTGAGAGAGCAAAAAAATCAATGAAACACACAGAATGAGGAAAAAAAAGAAGAATGAAAAGATGACAACAAAAAGATAACAGAGAACAGATGAAGAGAAAAGTAAAGAGAAGAAATATGCCACACAAGAAGAGAAATAGAGCAGAGAAGCCAAAAAAGAAAAAGGATGAAAACAAAAGGAAGGTGAGAAACAAAATCCAGTGGAGTGAAAAAATGATTGGAGAGAAATAAAAGTCAATAAGAGAGTTTGAGAACAGGGAAGAGCAGAAAATATAAGAGAAATAAAGACGGATGTGAAGAAGAAGAGAAATAAAAACAGATAAATGCAGGCAAGTAAATGCTAGAACAGACCCGGAGAAAAGGAGAGGAAAATAAAACAGAAAAAATGAGAAAAGAAAACGGAAGCAAATCTCAAAAGACAAAAAGGAAAAAAAAAAGGAAAACGAGATGAAAGAGGGAGTATGTGAGGAGATAATGAGGAATCAAATCTGTGATTAGTGAGAAATTAATCCTGCATAAATCACGTATAATCACCGCGTTCCCTCGCAGATCCGACGCCGGCAGAATCAGAATGTGGGTTTGTCACTGAGCCATATGTAATTATCCTTATGAAGCAAAAGGGACGAGCGAGAGCTCCCCTCTCTCTCTCTGCTCTCACACGGCGCGAAAATGAACACCGCTTGTAAATAATTAAGATGGCTGAAGCAGAGTCGAATAAAAACCCCTCGAGCTGAGACAATAAGCTTTTAATAAATTGAGAGTGAGTTTTATTTTTCGGGGAATTCTGTGTCAACAGAAGGAGAAGAAACGCCTAAAATAATATAATGGTGACGAGACAAACGATGGTAGAGCTGGACGGAAAGTCTGTAAGAAGGCAAGGTAGGCTATAAACAGAAAGATGAACCAGAATATGAACCAGCTGACCTGCTAGATGTTTATTTTGTAGTTAAGTATTAAATGAACGTCCACGTGAATGCCCAACACGTCAGCTATGAGAACCTCCTGTTTATTTCCTGTCTAATGCATCCCAGAGCTTATATTTTGAGATATTTTGAAGTAGCGAACACAAACTAATATTATAACAAAAAGTCTACAAATTAGTATAAGCTAATATCATATTAGGGTTAGGCAGTTTTATTAAAGAGCACATTTCATAAACAAGGCAGGTGAAAGTGCTCTAGAGATAAAAGTACAGAAATACAAAAGATAATCTATTAAAATAATAAAAGGTACGTGTTATCTACCGACGTGCCGTGCTTCGATTCTGTGACGCACCTACATAGGTAAACAATCACTGTGTTTTTAAGCTGTTTTTCTAATTCGTTGTACTCATTTTCTAAACTGTAACACAAAACAAAGTTAGGTTATTATCATATTTGTTTTATGCAACAGTTTTTTTGGTAAAAGATCAGAGAGCAGAAGATGTTTCAGGATGATACTTACCCACCCCCTTTGTGCTCTTCAGTCCCGCCTCAGCACCTCGAAACGCTGATGGAAACCGGAGGAAGCATGAAAAATGGGGGGGGGGGGGGGATAATGAACACACACACACACACACACAGACATAGAGGTACACACACATACACACACACACAGACATAGACGTACACAAAGCTTGTCTTTCTATCAATGCGGAGACTATTTATTTTCGCCAATTAATGCTACATCTGTACCTAGTCTTAATTGTAACTCTGACCCTAAACCCTAACCCTAACCTTAATCCTGACCTTAACCCTAACCCTAAAATGAACCCTAACTCTAACCTTAATCCTGACCTTAAATCCTAACCCTAAAATAAACCCTAACTATAACCCTAACTATAAAATTAACCCTAACCCTAACCTTAATCCTGACCTTAAACTCTAATCCTAAAATAAACCCTAACTATAACCCTAAAATGAACTCTAAAATTAACCCTAACTATAACACTAACCCTAAACTTAAGCCTGACATTAAACCCAAACCTAAAATTAACCCTAACTATAACCCTAACCCTAAACTTAAGCCTGACCTTCAACCCTGACTCTAAAATTAACCCTAACTATAACCTTAACCTTAAGCCTGACCTTAAACCCTAACACTAACCCTAACGATAACCCTAACCCTAAACTTAAACCTGACTTTAAACCCTAACCCTAACCTTTATCCTGACCTTAAACCCTAACCCTAAAATTAACCCTAACCCTAAACTTAAACCTGACCTTAAACCCTGACTTTAAAATTAACCCTAACTATAACCCTAACCTTAAGCCTGACCTTAAACCCTAACATTAACCCTGAACTTAAGCCTGACCTTAAACCCTGACTCTAAAATTAACCCTAACTATAACCCTAACCCTAAACATAAGCCTGGCCTTAAACCCTAACATTAACCCTAACTATAACCCTAACCCTAAACTTAATCCTGACCTTAAACCCTAACCCTAAAATTAACCCTAACCGTAACTCTAAGTTTAACCCTATCCTTCAATTGAAACCCAAATCTTATTTTTAACCTTAACCTTAACCCTAAGTCCTAAACTTAACCCTAAACCCTAACCTTAACTCTAAACGTATCTCTATCCTTCACCTTAACCCTAATTTTTACCCTGAAACTCGAACCCTAACCTCAGTAGCCTAAAGCACATCTTTTTGATTTTATTGTCTTCAAAAGAAACTTTCAGTTTTTGTAAAAATGCCAGCTTCCTTATGAGGACTAGTAATTGTCCCCACAAGATAAAAATGTCAGCTCTTTCTTTCCTTGTGGACACACACACACACACACACACACACACACACACACACCCACACCCACAATGCTAGCCGTCTCATTAGTCGTCCTCCTCTAATGCATTCTGAATGATGAACAAAATATGAAGAACAAATTGGGCTTGAAGTGTCTCATTATAGTTTGGGGAACTTCTCATGGAAAGAAATGTTTTCTCCCTCCTTCCTTCCTTCCCCTCATGCTAGTTATCAATTTGTAGCTAAAACATTACCCTAATTTGTTTTTATTGATTCTAATTTTAACAAGTTCAGTACTCCAGTGAGACAGCTTTGCACTGATAGTATTAATCATCCTTTTTTGTCACTTTGCAGCACTGACTGTAGCCGGCTGGATATATTTGGTGTTATGGAAATTGGTACAGTCATATGCAAAGGTTTCAGCACTCCAATATAATGATGTGGGGGACTTCTCCTGTTATAGAGAATAGATCCTGTTCGTTTGCACTGCTTAATTTCTCATTTAAATGCAATGGTTGTATCTAAGATAACCACACCAACTAGGACAAAAACAGTTTAGTACCTTTTAAAGGAAGAATTAAAGATCACTTACAGTTTACTATAAGGGTGGCGTATGTCGTTGCCTCTCCTAATGAGCTTTTGGCCACGACTTTGTATTCTCCAGCATCAGCGGCGCTACACCTGAGGGACATTAAAGATGAGACTTGTGTGTTTATTGCTTCTTAATTTTCTTGGATTTTTATCCAAGGTTTAAATAAACAAAGGCGTTGCTGTAAGACAGTGAGTACCTTCTGATCTCCAGGGTGTTGAGGCCATACTTCTGGAGCAGTTTGTAGTTCCAGGGTTGGGGGTATGCTGACAAAGGAACGCCATCTTTGTACCTGGCAAGAGGAATCTCATGCACTCAAATATGCAACAAAACTCTGGGCTTCTCTGGACAAATGTTTTCCTAATAAAATATGACATTATTAAGTTTGTTCACTGCTGGACAATGCGATGTCTATTTATAGAACGTGTTCTGAAACATCTCACCAGGTAACGTGCGGAGCTGGGAAGCCCTGGACGGTGCAGGAGAGCGTTACCGGCATCCCCTCCCAGACGGTGTGTGGACGCAGAGGGATGTAAAAGTCCGGTGCCTTCATGCTCAAATCTTCCACAAACTTCAGGTGCATCGAAGCCTTCCTCTCAGCCTGAAGGCGCAGATGAAAAATTCATTAAAGTCACGCCTGGTGAGAGTTACAGAGAGGCAGGACCGAGCAAAGAGGAAGAAAAGCTGGTGAAGAGGCTCCTCAAGAGCATTACAGGAATAATATAGATGTGGTGCAGCCAACGTGAACAAAGGATGCGATAATGGAGCAGGCAAAGATGCATATTAATGACTGGGAAAAGAATCAACTACAGTATAAACCAGATCTCGGTAAGACTGAAAGCTGATGAGGTGTTCTTCGTCTTGATCTCCTAACGCAATATAGCCCATCGGTATCGACTTTTTCTTGTTTAACTCCAGAATAATGTTCCAGATTGCATTATCAACTAAAACTCTAGATGTTTAGGAATTCAGACCTCCATATTTAACCTGAACCGGAATGTCCCACGCTTTGATCAAACTTGATCTCTCCGTTGTACCTCTCTTCTCAGTATCATGCGATCCACACGTTGACGGACCATGTGCTGGTTCCGGATCACCCCGATCTCCATCTTTTCAGCCTCGTTACCAAACAGAGTCCACTGGTCCCTCTGGCGGAGTTCGTCGTTCTCCATGGTTTCCCTCAGAACCTCCCTGAGCAGAACAAACACATCCTTGGCTTAGATCAGTTCGTGGAAGCAGCTTTATCAACCTTACGAACATCACTCAATGTATAGTGATACATGGAAGGCTTGAATAAATAAGCATGGCTGTACAGGATGGTGGAACGGGTTCACGATAAAGGTGTGTCATTCAATATTTTTCGAAAACAAATTGAATTAATTGGCTATGCCTTGGAAACTAAGTGCTGTTAGCACACTGGTTATGCTGTCATAATGGATGAAATTAATAACTGCAATTTATAAAATAATCCTGGGAAATCAGTGTTGTTATCTCACCGAATCAAGATTAATTCATGAATTAAATGATTGAGTTACCTCAAGAAAACCTCTATGCTGTGATAATGACAGCTCATAAGAAAATTAATAAAGGTAACTCATTGTTGTGGCAAAGGAAAACAATTTGGTATCTTAAGTTCCTGAGAGCATTATCAAATTCAAATCCAATTGGTTTATAGCAGCTTCACAAACATCTAGGCTCAAAGCCCTAATTGAGCAAACCTGGGGCAAGGAAAAAACTGCCAGTTATTTCAAGAAGGAACGCCTGTTATGATGAATCATGACAATGTGAGAAAACAACTCGTTAACTTATTGTCACAGGAAAACAAAGTGCTTTACTTCATCCAGTGAATTTTAAGAAATGTCCTCTTGTCATGATGAGATAAACCAGTCAAGACCACCAGAAAAAATCAGAAGAAAATCAGGTGTTGATAAAAAAAATCTCCAGTGATACCATGAGAGCAACACTGATGGCAGACAGA